>JAAAKO020056168.1:0-10641 GCA_010015015.2 Bolitophila cinerea | reverse complement strand
ACAGTCTCCCAAACCTAATCTATCAAGTACTTCTCTGGCATACGACTCTTGATTGATGCTGATGGTCCCTTGACCGTATTCAATGGTCATTTCAACGCATTTTGTCGCTTTTCCTAAATCCTTCATAGTTTGGCCTTAAGTTCGTCTCCAACCGAAACATCTTTCCAAAAAATTAGGAAATCGTCTACATAAATGGCGACAACCAAACGCCGCCGTCGGTGTAGTAGACGCACGGGTCTTCGCTTGGACCTCTTTAAGTTGAATGACAGCAATGCAGCGTCCAAGCAATGATTCTATTGACGTCCACTTTGCTTCAGTCCGTACATCGCTCGGTGTTATTTGCAAACTCTTCCTGAACCATCTTCGAAACCATCGGGCTGTAAAATATATATGCCATCATATAAAGTACCTTGTAAATACGCCGTCACGGCATCCATTTGGTCGATTTAATTTCTCGTTATAGCCGATCAACAGTCGAATCGAACTCTATCGAACTACGGGCGAAAAGGTTTTAATGTAGTCGATACCAAAATGTTGAGAGCATCCTTTCGCCACCAGGCGAGCTTTATGCCGTACAACAGTGCCATCCTCAGCACGCTTGCGCTTAGATACCCACTTGTTTTTTACGTTTTTTTTTCTTTGTGGCCGGTCCACCAATGTCCAAGTTCCATTCACTGCAAACGACTCTAGTTCCTCCTTCAACGTTTCCATCCATTGACGGCCATAGTGAGCATTGAGTTCCTATTCACGAGTCGATGGATCCTCCACTGCACAATCGCGAGCAAAGTTTGTGATGAAGTCATCTCGAACAACGGGACGCGTGGTTCAACTAATTCATCACTTGCCGGTAGAATGACATTCTCTGGTGGTTTGAATTCTGCATCATCAAAAGCGTCCTCAAATTCGCCATCATATAAATCGCCGAATGAAACATTTACGTTGGAAGCCTCAACACTCTGAGTCTCAATTAAACCATCCACGGAGTTTTCCCCAACTGAATTCGTGGGCTCATCATCATCACTGTTGTTAACGACTAGCGCCGAACTGATTCTCGCAATTTTTGGTGCCAGAAAAGTCGTCTCTCGGCTGATGAGGATTTTCTTGGTCGATGGATCGTAGAATGGATACACTTTTTGAGAGTCAGCATACCCAACAAATTGCACCTCAATCGTCTTTGGATCCCATTTTGAGCGTTTCACCTTCGGAACTTGCGCAATTGCTGAATTTCCAAAGATCGGGTCAGGCTTCTCGCCAGACCAAACCTCTTCTGGTAAACAGTCGCCAACTAAACGATTCACTGGTCGGTTGATTAGGAAAGTGGTGTACAGCTTCGGCCCAAAGATCTTTTCCGCTATCTGACAACATAAAGCGCACTCGCTCTACCCATGTGCGGTTCATGCGCTCGGCAACGCCGTTTTGCTGTGGCGTGTATGACACTTTGTCTCGTGAATTATGCCAGCTTCAGCACAAATGTCCTGCATTTCCTTGTTGACAAATTCTGTTCCGTTGTCGGACCGCAAACGCTTGCCTTAAAGCTCCGAAATGCGTCAACAACTGCCGATTTTTCTCGCAAGAATGTAACAAAAACTTTTCGTGAAAAATAATCAATAGTTACAAGAAAATACCTGGTTCCTCCAAGTGATGCACTCATTGGTCCACAAACATCCATGTGGATCAGTTCAAGAATGCTCTTTGTTTTGATCTCGTTATTTTCTAGCGGAATGCTGATCTTGGCTGCTTTCCTTCTGCGCAATTTACGCATCCACTGATTGACTCCTTTGTTCCATTGACTTTGATGTCATTATTCGCCTTCTTCATTGCCTTTAAGCCACCGTAGCTCATGTGGCCCGTTTTTCGATGCCAGTTGGTCAGGTTGTCATTCTTGACTAACATGCATTTAATGTTATTTGCATCAATTTTAAACGTTCCATTTGACGGTTTGGTCGTTAACACCGAATCGCCTGTCCGAAGACTGAAAACGCTCCTAACTCCGAATGCGCTCAACTTAAAATTGACCCACTTGAAGATGGTTGCACTAATTTGACATCATTTTATTTTTGGCTCTTTTATCAAATGATTTATGGCATATATTCACGGGAAAAATGGTAAACAAAAATAGTCTATGACTGTGATAAGAACTGCGGTTCTGAAAAAAACAACAACTTCAACAACAACAACAAAAGTGCCCATAAATTTGAATGTTTATCTTTTGTTTTTCGCCCAAAAAGTGCATAGTAAAAATTGTATAACCTCGGCGCGCGTGTGTAAACGATATAGTCAAAAATGTGTCTACGTTTTGTGTGGCCCGTGTCAACATAAATATAAATAATAAAATGTTGATAGCGCCCGGGGTCTATCGCATCTATACCGTCGTAGCTAATTCCGTATAACATCCAGTGTAGATCATAGCGAAATCACAAAAGTGAATTTTGTTGAGGTTATGTAGTTGTTGACAACCGTGTAGAATTATTATCATTTTGTGATTATGCGAGTGTGTTTTGCATAATAAGAATGACATTGCATTATTTGCTGGTATACATATATATGGTCTGACTAGCTAACTGTACAATCATCGCTCTAATCAGTATTTGCACATGCAATTGCTATGATTTGTGATTTGATGTTTTATTGGTTTTTACGCAATTAAATCTCACGAGGTGAAAAGATGTGAGATTTGAGGAATCCTAATTTTCAAGCGGTTTTTTTGAAAATGAATTTGTAAAGCTAAAAGTGGTATTTCATTTTGGCTTAGATATGTACTCATATTTGATGTCAGGTTAATCATCTCAGGTCCACGTATTATTTATCTCACATCGACGGCGTAAATAGGCAAAATAGTATAAATCGATGACAGATTTTTGGAGATAAACGCCATCTACCGTTAAATACAATCTCGTATCTCCAGTTTTATAATCACCGATCGTGGTAACATATAAACCAATCAAGCTTATTAAAGTGGATGTCAGATTTATATGGATATATAATCGCCATTTCCGTGTACTAACCTCAAATCTTTGACGGATCGAGTAAAGACGATCGCTCAGATGCAGATATCTTCTCACTAAATAAAAGCATACATTTCTTTACACCAGTCAAGCTGCTTTACGCGCTATTGACATTTACTTATAACCAGGTCGGGATAAGTCAAAGACTATCACTGACCATTAACCAATCGCAGGCCATTATCTGGCTTCTTGGGAAACGATAGAACCATAATGAACAGACACGGAGAGGATCAAAAACATCTCTCATCGGAGCGGAACCGGCCATAAGCTCTTTTCGTAAACTAAATTCTATCATTAAAAAACATCTAGAGAGGGATATTTTTACTTAAAACCCCTCCTTTCCCTAAGGGGGATTTTGTTTTTTTGGAGTCTTTTTTTGGGAGAGTGCGGTACAGAAAATATTTGCCCAAACATATTATAGTCAAAACTGCTCGTGATGATATTGTGTTTTGTTGTAAGCCGGCTGGCTGACTTTTTTTATTTCGAGGGCTGCCGGCCGCTGGTTCCTTATTTTCTCTAGGCAGCTGGCCGACTTTTTATAGAAACGGCCGGCCACATTTGGCGCTATACTAGAAAATAACATGTTTATAATATTTTTTCTCAGTATTACTAAAGACATTAAGTTTCCTTTTAATATCAAGCTACCGGCGAGAAAAACAACGCGCGGTTGACTGTGATCGGGAGGAACCCGGTTTAATCTCGGCCAAACTAAAGATTTCCTCCTACTATAAATAGCCGCCCGATTCCAAGTTTTTCGTTTCCTACAAGACACTATAGTTTCAAGAGGGATTCTCCCAGGTTTTCCACGGGATTTGCCCCAGATTTTTCCGATATTTTCTATGGATTACCCCGGCATTTTATCGGAATTTTTCCACGATTTCCCCGGGATTTTTAACCGAGAATTATTATAAATACCCGTGTAATGTAAAACTAAACAAATAAAAATAAATGACACTCTAAGCAAAAATAATATTTATTACCGGAGATTACCAAAAGTTCTTGAGATTTTGCAGGATTTCGAAAAATTTCTCGAGACTTTACAGGAATTCCCTAGATTTCCAGGGATTTTACATATTCTAAGGTTTTTTGTTGATATTCTTTTTCCTGGAATCTCTCATTATTTCAAGACATGTGACAGTGAGATTTTCCGGGATTCGCCCGGTACCATCTCGAAATATTTCTCGAGGTTTCCCTGATATTTCTCCCGGATTTCCCAGGAATTTCCACGCGATTTTTACGTGATTTTCCCAAGAAAACTTGTGACCGATGAAATCTAAAAAAAAAATCCCTGGGAAATCTCACTGCAATCCAGGAGTAATCCCGGGGAAAATACACTGAAACCCAGGAGAACTCCCGACAAAATCTCAAAAGCCATCAAAATGTTCGAAATTAGAATTGTACCAAAGAATATATGGAAAATATAGAACAAGAATTTTATTTACCATAGAAATGTGGTTCGAACTAGAGCAAAGTCAACTATTTAGCAATTAATGTAAGGTAAGTAAAAGCTACATTTACCTAAAAATGTGTAGGAAAAGAAAATATTGGATTTTTTTGGATCTTACGAGCGAATTTACCCTCCCCCCCACCTTAAATCACATGTCGATTTTACTTTGTGGCTACGTCTTTTTCACATTGTGGCCAACCCGTCAAACATTTTTATGTGTTGCGTACGTACCGGGAAATCCCGGATTTTTTTTCATATTTTGGGAACAATACATTTTTAAAAGGCATGATTGGTGATTTAGTGATAATATGATATGTATGTCCGAAAATACATTTTAAATAGCTTTTTTTCACTTTAACCGCAGGTTAGTAGCCGCCGGACAACAAAAAATGTCTTTAGCTTGTTAGCTTTAAGGGTCAAGCTGGCCTCCGATGTGTTTTTTCATTGGATGACACCTCTGACCTCTGTCTAATGACCCGTTTTCCTCATTAGTGCGGATATCTCTGGTTTTGTATGCAAAGTGAAAAAATGTGCATAGAAATCTGCGATAAATGAGCTTTATTTGAACGGAATTGGTTAACATTTTACATTTGAGTTATCGAAGTTTGATCTTTATAGAGTATAATAATCTATTGGAGCTTGCAGCCAATCCGGTTAATTTAAAGCAAAATTAAATACATGCAATAAATATTTTTATATTAAATTTTTGAATTTATTTATTAACTCAGTCAAATGTTAACCAGTTGCTTTGAACTAAAGCTCACTTAATGCAGATTCAAACACGATAACAGTAAATTAGAAACAAATAATATTACACATCTTGACATGTCATCAAAATCTTGGTAAAATTAAAGAAATAAAATAAAATAGTACACTTTAAAAATTTAACGACTACAGATTCGTGAGTTTTGACCTTAACTAAAAAGAAATTACATGTAAAAATAAGTGATTTTTTTTTGTTTCAAAAAACATTTTCAATATTAAAAATCCAAATCATATTAAAATTACAGAGATAAAATTATTTTATAAATGCAGCAACAGAAAAAAGAGAGAGACCATATCTTCAAAGTCGGAGTTTGGTATGCCGTCTGATTGCGTCATCCAAACATTACGCTTTCAAAGGTTTTTAAAAAAACGATTCTGACCAGAGAGGAATGAAGCACTGGTGGACTCCCCCGAACGGATGGGAGGAGGTTCTACATCGACGGCTGACTGATAAGTCAGGGCTGGTATACGCAATTCCAGCTCCCAAGCATAAGATATTCCATGTCCCTTGGAGAATACGCTTCGGCCTTTCATACAATCCTCGTCTGGAAATCCATAAATCGGACGAGATTGACGGGACTATCTACATTTTTTCACACAGCCTAGCAGCTTTGAGCGCGTTAAGTGCATCCATATTTACTTAGGGATTATTACTTGACTGCTGGAAAAAGTTTCTGAAGCTAACACGCCGGTTTTCTGTAAGTTTGAATTGGGTTCCTGGTCATTCAGGAAATCCAGGTAATGAGCAAGCAGATGTTTTGGCTAAGAAAGGTAGTGAATTATCTTTTAATGGACCGGCGGAATCCGCCGTCAAAATTTGGATCTCACTTTGAAAGTCCTAGTTTAGATACCTGATGGAAACGGCCAACTCTCACACTGGACCTCCTGGACTGGCTGCGATATATTGAAGCTATTCTTAAAGAGGCCCATTTAGACGGTAACCAAATCGGCGCTAAACTTTAGGCACCGCGACCTCGGCTTGGTTTGCAGAATCTTCGGTTCATTTTCTTGCCGAATGCTCCGCACTTAGCCATCTAAGCTGGTTAGTGTTACATTCCCATCAGATATCCCGTGATGAACTCAATCGCCACCCCTTTGGGAAGATCGCTGAGTTCACTAGCAAAGTTGGTAGATTCCCAGATTGCGACCGGCTCTAATAAATGGTTAATAGTACAATGTACAATGGACCCTCCTCGTGGCCTACGTGCTGAACTAGTCTATGTGAGACAGTCCCCCATCCCCTCATCATCATCCACAGCCTGCCATCTCGATGATAATTCCGGAAGTGGTAGGCGCGATCTTACAATGTTACAATTTTCGTGGAGATTATGCAAAAATATTGTTTTTGGCTTCTGTCAAATAAATTTCTGACTAAACAAAAAAAGTTGAGGTGGGCATTTCTAATTATTTATCAATAACTATCTCTTAAAAATATTATCGTGTTCATTAAGGATAGCAATAAGCAAATGTTTAAATATATATATCAACGATGAAATATAACGAACTGCAATTTGTAATATAAAATAGCAATGCACGAATTCATGTGACGTTGACATATACGAATGTCATTTCGTTAAAAAAATGCCTCTGTCTATTAGACGGACATCTCCTACTTTCACTAGGCGCTTTTTCCCGTAAAACTTTAACTTTAAATAATCCAACTCAGTGTAAAAGCTCAAATTAAATAATAATTCATAATCTCACAATCATAGCCCCAGATTATTGATCGAATTTTATTGTTGAAATATATACGTTTTCTAAATAAATTGAAATGTTTGCTTGCCTAAATATCTTATTGATTAAAATGATAAACTTTGCGAGAAGCTTTGCATATCAGCAAATTCATATACCACATAATTCCAGTTCTTACTGCAGTATTACATCTTTTATAATTGACAAAGTTTTATAATCCCAAACACAACGAAAAACAAATTAAAAGCTTACTTATTCCAAATTTAAAACACACCCCATTGGAAGGGCAATTAAACTAGTAAAATTGGAATAAATGAAAAAAGTTATTTCGCCCCAGGACTTTTCAAAAACAAATCAATATTTATAGCTTCTATGAATTTAATCTATTCGAAAGATGTAACATGTTTTTAATATAGGAAAAGGGACATAAAGTTTACGGTTAAATATATGACTTTGTGGCAATATCCAACAACATGCGGCCAAAATAATAAAAACCGCAAAACAATGTCGCTAAATCACCAAAAATAACCCGACATGTTTATTTTTATTACTTTCGCGCCTAGATAACACATACACACACATACACACACCCGCACACTCACATACCACACAATACAATGGAAATAAAAGCTAATGGCCAATTGCCGCACGCGCGTGTTTTTATTGTGCTTAATTTACAGCAGCCCTTACAGTTACAAATATACAATACTCACAAACATTTGCAGCCGCATTTAGAGTGCTTAATCATGTGTAATCGTTTATAATCGTGAGCATGCGCCCCCTCCCCCCATCCCTGCCGTTCCTCGCCTACAGAAACGACACGCGAGAGGAATTTAGTGTCTGTCTACTGTGTGTTTGTACACATACAAATACGTGCAATTACAAACGCCGACATAATTAACACCCCCACCCCAACCGCCCCACCCCCGCTCTCTCCATTTAACACACATTTGCATGATCGTGCAGACGCGCAATTTAGTTGTTAAACACTAAATCTTGTAAGTAGTTGTTCGTGGCAAAACGACTTGCATGCACAGCGCAAGCCAAAGCCCGCGTGACTATTTGGGTTTGTGGGAGAGGGGGAAAGGGGGTTCTGGTTTTAGTGGCTGAATGTGCAAACCTATACGATGGGTACATTACATTTGAAATAAGCTATATTATTTATATACGAACGAGTCTATAATAGTTCGTTAAATCGAAATGCAAACAATGTTCCGCCGATGGTCCCGCTGAGCTTAAAGCTTTTCGCAGTTGATGTACAATATATAATACAGATTTATATAAAATAACTTGAAAACTTTTCCATCGGTTTGATTGAATTGGATGTGTGTTATGGGTTATGGGAATTTACGAGTTTATATACATATTATACAACATAAACCAAAGCTCCATTTTATATTTATATTTTGATATTTCGTGTGAGCTGGATGCATCGCGTGGATTGCACTTGACTCCCTTGACGTAGAAAATAAGCCGTATATATCGTACGAGTGTGTGGAAGCTGTAAGACTAAACTCAAAAGGATACATTCTCTTTTGCAAATATACTGTCTTCTTTGGAATGGAATTTATTCCGTTGAAAATGTATGGTTATAATATGTTTTAAGAAATATGCAGACATATTTTAAACCAAGGAACAACGAAAAGCTTTAAATTAAAGTGTACCAGCCATCTGAATAAAACTAGGTAAAACTGATATATAATTTGGTCAAGTAGTATATCCTTTTTTAGTACTACCTTGCGAGCACGCAAATAATTTGCTTGTTTAAATTTTGTATACAAGAACCAATAAAAATCACTTCTTTTTTAAATTAAATATGGTTTCTTCAAGCATTTTGAAATTAATATTCGTTTTCTAATAATACTCACCGAAAAAAACAAACACAAATAATTAATTTTACATAATTTATAGAATACATTTTTACAATGCTTGACATTGAATAAGAAATCAAAATATTTTATATTGATTTGGTACAATTTTTTTTTCTTTTTTGATATTTATTATAACGCTAGTTGATAAACAATATATTTGATAATCTTTCCATTTGGTGCTAAAATGATATTTTTTTTTGGCGTTTCATGAAAAAAACATATATTTTCCAAATTTTATCCAGCAACACTTAGCGATTGTCCTTGGGCTTCGTTGATCATGATTGCAAAGGTAAGGCGCACTGGAAACTGCAATCGCTTAATATTGAAGGGAAAATCGGTAGGAATATGCGGAATCATACAAAACACACACATTATCAAGTTAGCCTCAATTTAATAAAAATAAATAAAAATTAAATCTTTTCTCATAGATATATACATACAAATTTTACGGTGTCACTCGATTGGCCAAAATCCGATTGGCCGAAATCCGATTAGCCG
Organism: Bolitophila cinerea; assembly: GCA_010015015.2. Taxonomy (NCBI): domain Eukaryota; kingdom Metazoa; phylum Arthropoda; class Insecta; order Diptera; family Mycetophilidae; genus Bolitophila; species Bolitophila cinerea. Next base: position 1,363 of record JAAAKO020056168.1, on the reverse strand, counting down.
AATTTAGATTGGCCGAATCAAGATTGGCCGAATAATACGATTGACCGAATCACGATTGGCCGAATAATACAATTGGCCGAATTTCGTTGACCGAGTCGGAACGTATTTGGTTATTTGTGAAATTATCAAAGCATTAACTATGAATCCGTGTGATCCATCAGTGGATGTCATATGTAGTTCTAAACCTTCTTTGCATACCTCATCTGCTTCTTTATCCAAGCCGGAGACGGTGACATTAGCATGGCATCATCATCCTATGATCTAGACGATCTGTTGAATCAGCAGGATTCTGGATCTGGAAGATGTGGGTGTTGATATCTCAATGTGTAGCAGCGAGAATTGCCATTGACGGTACTTAAGATATCTCCAAGCAGACTGAAAATCAGAAATCGAGTGTTCAGAAATCAAATAATTTAAACATAGGCTGTGCCCATCGACAACTTTGACTCGCTGCTCATAGTTGAATCCTTTAAACTACATAAAACGGTTTATTTGATGAGATATAACTTTTGTAGATAAAGTGGAACTAGTTTGCTTTCAAGTTTCTGGACCAGAAATAAGCTCTACATAAATTTATAAGAAAAATTATAAAGTTCTTCAAGCTTGGCTAACTCGTCGCCCCTTTTGAGTGTGCTTTTATTATATGGTAGCGGCGGATCAGGTCGAAATATAGCTAGAATTCGTTGAAATGTTGCTAGTGCAGTTATGTTTTCTCCTTCAAGACTACCGACGCGCTAATATGTACGCAATCGCACAACTATATTTAAAACAGTTCAAAAAATATTGGCTGGAATGTTTTGAAGCGGTGATAAAGGTACGCGGATATGTGCATTTTTTTGTTAAATGAATACTAACCAAAAATACACCATTTTTCCCCGGTGTAAATCGGTCAACTTAAATAAAAATGTTTTTGTAATACTTATTAATGTCGATTACATGCTGAAATAATACTCTTTTATGCCAACTTGATGCTGAATTAAAACTCCTTATTGCTGAATTATTGTGATGCTGATTAATGCTCAAAATTAAAAAAATATTTGTTTGGTTATGCGACGAAAATGTAAAAAGGTTGTTTTTTCGTTTTTTAGATATATTTATGTGGTAAAACCTTTTTTAGGCATCTATATTAGACTATCAATATCCAATTATAGTATAATTAATTGTATTTATTTATTGACTTGTATAATATTGGCAAACATTTGACTATATTAACTATCTTTATTTATCTTTTTTTAGTATTTCATTAGGTTCCATCACGTTAATTGTCATAAAAAAATATAAAAAATATGTAAAATATGTCGTATATTTTCGATTTATTTATTTGTTTAAAAATTATACATGTTATCTTCGACAATAATAATTT
>JAAAKO020056167.1:0-25327 GCA_010015015.2 Bolitophila cinerea | reverse complement strand
ATGCCTGTGTTGTATGTTTGTATAAAAATAAAGATATATAATATATAGCGGTTTGTATATGTATGGAGTACTTATCTGACTAGCACGTATATATATATTTATATATATAAAGGTTCACACAATACCCAACCATTGAGAGCGAGAGCATGTAATATGGCTTAAGGGAAGGTAAATTTATGGGAAATATATGCGGGATATTATTATGAATTGACGTTTTGTATTCTCGTAGATATTCGGTGCGTTTTATGTTTATTTATATAGAATATCGTATATTATTTCATATAATAATATAAGAATTCATTTTTCGTTGTGTGCGCGCGCAACGAGAATAAATATATTATTTAAGGGCAATTTAGTTTTTTTCTCGATTTCTCGGGCTGATGCCTGAACTATACGATATCTTGGGACTGAAAATAGGAGTGTTTCCTCTCGATTTAACTTGATCCGGCTGTTTCCTGCATAATGAATATCAATAAGAAAATTGTGTTTTTTATATAGGTATATACGCATAAATTGCAAGGCATCTCAAGACCGTTTATGTGTGGAAATTGATTCAATTTTTTATATTATTAAAGAAATAAATGAATATTTTGTGATTATTTTAAATTCTTACAATGTATATTATACTTATAGATTTAATTTTTTTTTTTTGCGATTTATGGTGTTATAATGCACTCATAATTTTTTATGTATTTTCTTATAGAAAATCAAATTTATTAGTATTTCCAAAAAGCGCATATAGAGTTTGAATTTTCTAGTAAATAAAAAAAAATTAAAATCTACAGAAAACGGAACTTTCTATAACAATTTCAGAAAATAAACGTTTTTTGTGTATAAAATAACAACAGTATCCTACAAAAATAAACAACTTAATGTTTAAAAGTTGCAGTTTTTTAAAACAAAATATGCACATTATATTATTTTTTTTATTGAAAAAGACATATATTTGTAAAATAAACAATTTGAAATATCTAATAAATAATAGACAGATTTTGAAAAAAAAGGAATATTTTTAATTAGATAAAAGACATACTTTAAAAAATATATATAAACATATGGTATAAAAATTAACATATTTTAATTTTTTGACTAAAAACAATAATAAAATAATGTTTTTTTACTAAATATTATTTATTTTTTGTTTATTTGAGAAATAATATTTTTTTTATTAAATAATTAATTTAATGAACAATAATTAACTAATTTAGTAATTCAATGTCCATTTTTTAAAATCCAGAATATAAAAAGATTATAAGATTTATACAATACACAAACTCAAATTCTTTAATAAATCGTTATAAAATCTTGCACATAGATATGTACATAAAACGACAATAACAAACAAGTGTTTACAAAAATATCTCAATGGGACAATCGAAGTAAATTCGAAATAGTAATTGCAATATTTGTAATGGAATGGGCATATTATTATTATTTATACTAAAATTATATAATTCAATGAATGAAAAATCACAACCACCTCTGTTATGAATTTATAGTGGTTTCATATAAAATATGCTTTCAAATAATTACGATACAAAATTATGCGTCCTTATAAAAAATAATGTTTCTTAAATTTACAAAAATGTACTCTAGCAAAAATAAATGTGGTGCTCTTATAAATTAAAAAAAGCTTATTGAACATTATCCTCTAATAAACTCAATTAGGTCTGCTCAATAATTCAAAACGTGCTGTAATATTTAATGAATGTGCTCTAACTTTTAATGAACGTGCTCTTGGTAATGTAGAAAACAATGTGCTGAATATATTATAATTATATACCACTTTTTATACAGCTTCCAAAGATTGTAGTAATAATACATATTGGGAATGATTTAAAATGTTTTGGATTGAAAAGGTCTGCATTACCTATATTTCCTTAAAGCACATACTCGTACATTAAAAGTTAGAGTACGTTCATTAAATATTAGAACTCTTTTTTTATTTTTTAAGAGGACAAACTTTTATTTTTTAGCGGAACTTTATTAATTAAATATGAGCACAATTTTCAATTTCTTTTAGGACAGAAATGTATTTTTTTGCGAACGAAAAATTAAAAGCCAATATAATTAATAATAATAATAACATATTAATAAACCTAATATCACAAATTTTAATTCCTAACTTTATTTTATTTCAGGTGAGAATCGTTCCATACAACATTAAATCCAGTGGAAACATCCTGTTTAGAGTAAGAGACCAGCAACCCGTTGCCATCCGGGTTTCAAGAAGCTTTAATGTCTTTTATAGCTGCAAGTTATTGGTTCATCGGCCAAAATGACATGCAGAGACTATTTTTTTTATTTTAGTAATATTTTAATATTATGAAAGATTTAATATTGCTATTGTTTTTTGAAAACTCAACTTGATTTTTTATTAGGCATTAAATAATAACCATAAAAGAAATTAATTAAATTAATATTTTTTGGGGACGCGCAAGCTAATAAAAAAAAATAATAAAAAAAATAATAAAATCGACGTTGTCAGGCCTAACTGACACATTAGCGGAAATAGAAGGTATATAGAAATAAAATCGGAGCATTATATATTTTTTTTGGTTGGCTTTATCTTTAAAACTCAACGATGTTTTTAAAATCTTTCTTTAACCTTCACTTGGTATATATAACTGTCTATTGATTTTTCAAAACTTTTTTAAACCACTTCTAGTTATCTAACCCAGATCAAACATAGCGCATAGACTCAATGCACGGGACTTAGTAAAAAATATATACTTTTTGAAGATTTTATTTAAAAAAAATGTAACCTTTCTTTTTTAAAATCTTTTTTTCCACTTGGTATATACTCAAATGAGCGTCGATAGGATCTTTTGACACTTTTTAAACCCTTTCCTCTTATTTGATTCTGTACAAACGGAGTGGTGAATTAATCTCAAGAGACTTATTCTCACGACGATTGTGCATTATCGTCACAGTGTATTTTGTTGCTGTTTTTTTGTTATTCAATAATGAGACTTACTGTCCGGAAAATGATACTTATTCTTACGATAAATCCTGAAAATAATGAATAATGACTTATTTTCAAGAGAATTACCGCCAGGAAACATTGTGAGAGTAATGCACGCACAGTCTGACTGTGATTTATTCTCAAGAAACTTAATGTCACGAAAAATCCTGACAATAAGTCACAGTCCACTTGTGCATTTCTCTCACGATTTTTAGTAGCGTTCAGTCTCTTCAGAATAGATCACAGGCGGCCCGTGCATTATCGTCAGGATTATTTCTAAAAGGGGTTTAAAATAAAAGGGCCCCTTAAAAATTGTATTTATGAAGGAATGGATTGCTTATTTTTTAAAGTATTATGCTTGTTTTTTTGCGAAGCATATAAAAATCAAAATTGTTTGAAAAATTAAGTAAGAGATTAGCAAAAACTATTTTTTATTTTAATTATATTTTTTTGTGATATAGATCATTTCTAGCAAGATAATGTTCTCCAGCACATTAATTCCGCATAAAAATATTGACGATAATGCACAGGCCGACTGTGACTTATTCTCAAGAGACTTAACGCCATTAAATATTGTCAGAGTAATGCACAGGCGGACTATGACTTATTGTCACGATTTTTTTCGTGACGTAAAGTCTGTTGAGAATAATTCACCTTCAGCATGTGCATAACTATTACGATTTTCCCTGTCGTTAAATAACTTGAGGATATGTCAAAAGCTAGTTATGACTTATCGTCACGATTGTTTTTCGTGACGTTAAGTCTCTTGAGAATAATAAGGCGCTGTGCCTGCACAAACTTGGCACATAGACTCATTTTAAGGGTACTTTAAATATACTTTGTTTTAAGATTTTGTATAAAATTTTTTTTGTATTTTTTTTTTGTATTCCTGTCACCTTGTCTACTCCGGTATTTTCGCTCAAAATTTTAGCAATTTTAGGATTTTAAAATCACTTTTTAAATAAGTAACCATGGTAACAAAATCCTAAAATTGATAAAATTGATAAAAAATTTAAAGCGTGAATACAGGGGATTGCTGCCTGGGACTATAGTCATAGTATTAAAATAATGATTTATATATATTTGCGCGGTCGTTCAAGTTAATGCTAATAAAAAAAGTAATTAATAACTAATTCTTGCAATGATATTAAAATTCTGCAAGTTATCCCAAAAGTGTGTTGGATTCGAGCCTACCAAAAATCAACGACGCGACGCTGACATGATGTACAAATACAATACCGCAATGCGTGTGTTTGTATATATATATATATAATATTTGTTGCGTGTATGCATACGAATGACGTCACACACTCACGGTTTCTTGGCACCAAATTCACTGCGACTATGCCAATTCGCTCGTGTTTCCAATTCCGAGTGTTTTGACGTGCACTTTGAGCACTATGCTAGCGTATAAAATATATTTGTATGTAAATATTATATATATAACATAAAATAAAATATCTGTGACGTACGTTTACGCATTTATAGGTCGACTATATATATATATACAATACATATGCAAGAATGTCTTCTGTGTATGTATAGACTTTTAAAAGATCTTCTCGGAAGCTGGATCACGAGGTAACGCCAAGATTTATGTCCATCGCTTTTGTACGCGCATTGATGTAAGCACGTGTTACATTTGTGGCCTTTAAAAAAATTATTATATCTACTTAAAATGTTCGGCAATAAATAATGAAAAAAACAATATTTATTTAATTGCTAATGTGATGGGCTTTAATATGCTTTGATGGTACTCCATTATAAAATTGTATAATTTAGTAAACTCCGCATAGGAATATATCTAATTTACAAATGCGTGTCTCATCTCTCTCGTTCAGTACCAACCCAAATCTAAATGTCAAAGTCGAATAAAATCATTATTTTAGGTATAACACGAACCCCTCCGAATGTTGTATGTATATATTTACCTGTGGATCACGCCAAACCCATGCTTCGGTGCTCCGACACCATTTCAACGATTCTAATCTCGCTAAAGAGCAATTCTATAATAATTTAATAATGTGTCAGAACTTTGCCACTGATTTTAATGGTGGCACAGCATCTCGCTTTGGCGCGTTGTGCTTTGATATTCTGGCGTGCCGGATGAAAGTGCCGGAAATAACACACCCGAAAGACGTCTTTGTATATATACGTGTGGAGCGGAGGCGGAGGGCGTCAGCTAAGTCATTCATTACTTCCATGTAGCATTTGAATATACATAAAATATAATTATCTTTTGTGCTATACAAATACGCAGTATACATCTAGGCGACACGTAGAATTTATGTGGAGTCTTTTGAGTTCGAGTGATATTCTAGAAGGAAGTATATATATAATGTTATCAGCTATGTTTGTTCAGACTTGATTGAACGAGAGCCAATTTTGATGTTTGCACGTATGTTTGAAATTGTCTGTGTGTGCGTGTGCTGAGCTTTAACCTAAATGAAAAGCTCTCTTCAATGCCGCAATTGTCAATTATATACTATACATAATAAAAGCGAATTCTTTGTAAATAATAATATAAAATTTAAATTAAATTTCAAATAAACACGTGTCCTTGAAACGAACGTATTCAAAGTACCGCACAAGGGCGCTTGCTCATATTTAAATTGGAAATGTACTTTCCTGGAAAAGTCCCTACAAAGTTCGTGTTTTTTTTGGCTGCGGAAATTATTCCATTACAACACACACACACACGCAAACGCGGCTTTTGAAATGATATCGCAAAAGGTTTCTTTTCCCATTCGAATATACAATCTGCCTTGGCGTTGTCGTGATGGCGGTTACCTAGACTAAATATGTTTATAACGTGTATACTGTATATGTATAGAGACCTTCAGTGCGTGTGTACGCAAGAAAGTTTTTCCCAGAATTCCATTTAGTACGTACCCCACTCCTTTTGCTTTTTAGTCTGGCCCATCACCGCTGAGTTATGCGAGCTGCCCTTCGACGTTTTCTTTTCAATATATATATACATTTAATATGTATAATATATATACGTATATATTACATGACGTGAAAACACCACCGCTCGCTGACACCCTAGAAACATATTACCCGCTTTTCCACAACTCATTAAACCGTCTGCGGCAGCTTCAATGCCTCAGCCACACATCACGTACTTATGGTTACACATATACATATTATTATGTATATTACATATATATATATATATATATATATATATATGCTGAAAATCGTAATAAAAGTTGTGCATACTCTCGGAAAACTCGATTCATCATTTTCCTCTCACTCCAAACATATAATTATATACATATTATTACTATATATACGAATGTTGTACATAAATATGTTCCTCTTCATATAGAATATAACAAATCACAAAATATAATATATAAACATATTTCCTTGAGATAAGATTCGTGGAAAATATATATTGAGTGTGTATGTGTGTGTGTGTGTGTGTGTGTGTGTGTGTGTGTAAGCTCACTGTGGGGAAAACGCAGCGTAATACTCATAAATCATATTCACATATATTTTTCAGTGGTCTACACATTATTTTGGACAGAATGCTAAATATAATTAGTGTACACATATGATATATGGCCTATATTCGTTCGCTAGCGAGACAGTGAGATATATACAGAAAGAGAGAGAGAGGAAAACATCATCATATCCGCATAACTGTTGTTGTTGCTGCTGCTGTTGGGTTTCCCGAGATTTTCTCGTTGCTCGTCGTTGTTTTGCGTGTGTGACGCGGCGGCCTGCGCGTGGCAAACGGAAACACTTATATGCAGAGCAGCGAAAAAGAGCCGTCATAAAAATGATAAGAATTTATGCGATTCTGACGGGATACGGCCGGCGAGACGCGCGCGCAGCGCGGGAAAATGTGTGCGGAAATTTCTCCGGCGGACAGGCGAGTAATGCAAACAAATATAGATAATAACGTTCTCGGTGAAATGTATAAATTTCGGAAATATTTTCGTTGCTGGCATGAAACATTTCCGCTCGCTTATGCTTTTTTATATAGGGAATATTTCATTTCCACCCATGCATACCCTTTCGCCACGAGTTTCACTATGAGCTTCGCCCTTGTGTTGTTGTTACATCGTTTTTTTGTGTGTGTCCGTGTGTGTGTTGCTGGTTGAAGTCTATGTGATGGATGAAGAAAGATGTTGAAATGAAAACAAAATAATGTTCACAAATCAACCGAGGTGTTGTACCTTTTTGTTTGTGGGGAATAATGGCGCGTTGGGGTGGCGTGCGCCAGGCTGAAAAATGTGATTGATTCAATTCGGACGTGCGCGGGTGTGCAGTGAGCTCCAGACATACGTTCTCATTGGTAATTCAAGGTTACTTGCCAGTCGATTACGTGACTGCGCACGCAAAACTTGATTCTCCATATCGTCGAGTGTATGCCACTACTATATACGTTCGTTTTCCGTTTGCCGCTTGAATAATTGATTGATTCACCCGAATTCCTGGCCTATACCTAAACTGAATGTCTCGCACGTGCACATACTATGTCTTATGTATATGTACACATGTTTTCCTATTTCTACTAGACCGACTTTCGATTAAACATTTCTCGGAACACTTTGCTAATTAAATTAATTACTGGCGAACAGGCCTCCTCCGATATACACACCTACCTTGCTCTAGAAAACACAGATATATATATATATATATATATATATACGCAGGCAGCTGAAAAGTTGGCAAGAAGTGCTGAGCTGAGAGTCGCGCCAAGCGGAAGGGTTAACTTTCGATCTCAGTCTCTTGTCGCGGGGCGCCCGACGCGTCGGGCAGCAAAACCTTAGGCACTCATAATATACTCGACATGACGTGGCGGGTGCCTCGAGCACTCGAGCTCGTTCAATTGACGTAGGTTCGTTCTTTGCTCTCGTTGATTATGTCTAATTGTGTGTATGTGTCTGTTGGCTAAGTGATTCTTGCAGCTATATTTAGCTAAAAGGTATTTGAAGACCATGTTGCCGTTTAAATGCGTTGTTTCAACTATATAGACTGATTCTATTTTCATTGAGGTCAGTCTATATTTATCGGATATGCGACAGAGAGCATCAGCGGTATTAAACATGTGAAGTTTGATCTGTGTGGATTGAGATAAATTGTGCGTTAGTGCGGGATAAGGTTTTCTTAGGACGGCCATTTTAACCGAAATGACCGGTCCCTTCGAGAAACTTTTTTGCCTGTGTAAAAGCTGAAAATCACCTTTCGCATTTTTTTTTAAATTCACGCTAAATAACAGCTTATACAGATTTTATTCAAGCTGAAGTGAGTTTCGTAAGACCTTAATCAATATGGCTGCAAAAGGTCTTACACAGATGTGTTATTCAGGTAGTTATCTGGTCGGAACAAAATAAAAAATATGTATATTTTATATTAGCTTTTTCATATTCCTTGAAGAGGTTTTTTCAATTCTTTCCTTTTTTCTTGTGAATGTAATATTTTTTTGAGCTGATATATTTAGAAATTGCTCTTTCAAAAGAGTACAATTTAATTATATATTTCAAACACTATTGAAAGTTTTATATATTTTTGGAGTTGAGCTCTACGCAGGATCGAACGCGGAATAAGTGCGTCGCTATTCGTATTCTGGTTCATTACACTAATCTGTTCTTATTTAAAAGCTAAACAAGCTAAACGCATATTGTCTTTTGTAATTCTATAAAACTATTTGTGCATGTCAGTACACCTTAACCTAAATAAAGGTTGAATATTTGGGCTGAAAAAGCTCTTATTCAGTACTCTATTAGGGCAGTCCATCTGAATAAACTGAAGCTAAATAAGGGCTGGATAATTTAGCTGAATAAGCTTTTATTCAAAATCTTATTATTGCAATCCACTGGAATATGCCCAACCTGAATACAGGTTAAATAATTTAACCTGAATAAACTCAACCTAAATAAAGGCTAAATAATTTAGCTGAAAAAACTTTTAATCAGTACCTTATAAAGGAAAACCAGCTTAATAACCTCAACCTCAATAAAGGTTAAATAATTTAATCGACAGCAGAAAATGTAAGATTGCACAGATTTGAAGGAAACTTAAAAATATACGAAATCATTCAATATGGCCGCAAATTTTGATTTGTTTTATTCAAGCAAACATGAAATATATTGTAACAGCAAGTTTTATTATTAAATTTAAATTACATTATATGTTTTTACTATTTATTTTTAAACGAACAGAATGATCGTAAAGAAGAATATCTTTACTCGATATTGAACGTGTTATTTGCTTGCTTTGGTTTAAAATTTACTCTAAAAAACCATCTTTATTTTTATTCTGTATTTGTATTTTATTTATGATTTATAAAAATATATTATAGTTTTTTTTCTAAACATATATTATGGAATGGAACAAACAAATAATATAATTTTTGACCATCTTACCCCTAGATTGCCTAATAAATTATTTGAAAATTACTCAAATTACTCAAATTAAGATGTAGTATAGTAAGGGTGAGCTCAAATACGAAGATAATTAGATCATCAATCAATGATTTAAAAGACGCTTCATTAAATCATTTAACATCATCGTTATTTCCAAACATACAATTATTTTGAAATTACTTGCCATCATTTCTTTGAATTCGGCAAAAGCCGCTTTCTGTTTAAAAATGATAAAAATAGTATTTCTGATCTACAATGATAAAAGAGTTTTGCAAAATAATTTACAAAAGATAAATGAAATCAGCTATTTTAAAATTGTTTGCCAAAAGTAAAATCACTGTCTGAAAAATTTGGATGAGATTAAAGAATCAAAGTATTTATATTTGTTTATAAAGATTCTCAAAGTAACTATTGGACAACGAATCTAATTTGTGGACAAGTATTTTAACTCTATCACACAAAACGAATTTAAAGGACTTAAAATGCATTTAGTCTTTCAAGTTCTAACAAATGACGATTATTACGAACAATAGCTATTCGTTTTTCAATACAGTTTTTGTTACTGTCACAGAATATGAAAAATTACTAAGATAAATATAAAATTTCAATTATCCACTGTTGGCTTTTATATGTGCTAAGATTAATATTTTTTATATATTTTATGGAATTAAATTACCTTTTCTATTTTTTTTTTTCAAAATTAGCCGCGTAATTCGTGTCGTCTGGTAAATACATTGCAATTTGCCTCTCATCACCGTCCAAAACTTTGTTTTATTCAAATTTATTCTCTCGTAAATATACTCTAGTCTAGTATACAAAATACACCCACCTTGATGGTTTAGTGCGTGTCCCGCTCGTTAGCCCTGTGCCAAAGTTTCAAAATTAGCATTCAACGTTGTTTCTGCGGTGCGCTCTTGTGCTAGAGTGTTTCTTGAATATGTCACCGAGCGAATTATGCACGAGATCTTCAAACTTTGTGTTTAAATAATATCTTAAGTGTGTATATGTGTGTGAAAGAGAGAGAGCGCGCTGCTGTGATACAAACTAACTGCCGCCCGACCGTCGACGTCGTTGTTTTGGGGAAAGTGCGCTGAATATGTTAACATAAATCCTCTATATAAATTACCTTTGTATAAACTCGCAAATATCTGTCGTCGCTCAAACGAGCCATTTGCGAAAGCGACAGAATATGAAGCATCTCCCCCTGATGCCCGTCTGCTTTTCGCAAAACACAAACAATAACTTTTTCCACAAGTTTGTCAAGATTTTCTGTATATACTATATATATACAAAATGCTCATATAGTTTAACGAGCTTTGTTTAAGCATAAATGGGGTTAAACACACAGACACAATAGCGCATATCTACTAGTCCCTTTGGAATCCCCGGGTTCATATGCCTACGTAAACATTCATTTATACATAAATATTTACGTGTGTGCTCTGCTTAATAATATGTGGAGCGCACATGAATTTTTATGTTCCGTATTCCGGTGTACCTGATGCTTTTCATGCCACAGCAGGAGTTTTTCCCACTCACATTTACTGTTTAAGAGCCGTTTAAAAGAGTTTTTATGCTCTCACGCGTTCCGTTTGCTCAAAATCGTCGTAGGATTGTCGATATTATTTTATATTATACTATATAAGATGGTTTATGATTATATGCTGTATTATATATATCAACGGAAAAGAAAAACGAGTAAACCATTAAATGCGGAAATAGAAAATCATCAAATTTTAAAGAGCTATTCAAGATTCAATGGCGTATCTCGGTTTATCTTGCGGCAATATGGAGTTGGAGCTGGAAACGGAGCAGGAGGAGAACTCGTCAAACACAAAGAAAATTCTACGTGTTTTTTTTGCGTTATCTCATCTGTGCCTTTGTGTATCAGCGAGAGTTTATGGAATTTACGCAATCCGTCTGTTATTGTGCGTAAGCACGTGCGCGGCGTCTTGAGGCCTCCACTCTGCTACCGCATGCTCTGTCTCGTATATACAACATGGACCAAAAGTCTTGGCGCACGCTTCGCATCACTCGGCTCTCAGAGATGACAGGTAAACACAAGTCATACGTTATAAATATACATATATATGTTATAAATACATTTTCCTGTGACATGTATTATTGTATTCGCCGCGTTTTTATATCAGTAGACATTTTGCTATATTTACACGTATACCCGTCACACTCTGCCGGCTCTTCACGCAGCGTTTGTTTGTGTAAGTGTCTCGTGTCTTTATGTATGTATTTGTATTGTATATATCATATGTAAATGTATACATAGATTTTTTGAGCTTGCGAGACGTGCTCTCTTCTGTGTCAAACCGGATTCGCGGCTGAGGTAATAAATCAATCTAACGGGATTATGCTCGGCTCCAAAGTGGTTATGTCAGCTTGTAAGGGATTTTTGATTGAAAATGATGAGTTTTTAATGGAGTGTATACACAAACACATTTCTGTGAGCTTTTCCGCAGTATTAGAATCCGAATCGTGTGTAAAACTGTTCATAAGATACCTTGTCTACTAAACGGGAGTATAAGATCACTCGTTCAAGTTTATGTTTAGGCTTGGAATTGTTAGTCTGAATATGAAAGATTAAAATTTGCGGCAATTGCACAATTTAAAATGTGTGGAAGCATTATTTCTTCTATGATATTCAAAATCAATATGCAGAGCTTTTTTCATCTAAGACGAGCACTGTGGAAACGGCCATAATTGGTTTCGAATTTTATGCTCTTTGAAGTATTATTCAAATGAGCTTTAATTACTGCATTCTTAAAAGTTTTAATTTTGGTTTATGCTCCTATTCTGTAAAAAAAAAATTAATGATATTATAAAAACTTTCATGTTTTCTTTGTTATTATAACATCGAATAGAGGTTTTTAGATACTGTTTAAATAAAAAATCAGACAGTAAATACTAATGAACTTTTTTTGGGCCCGCCTGGAATTCAATATTCCAACCCCTTTTCTATAAGGCCACCTAACAAACCCGTTTTTCAAAAATGAGTGAGCTTCATCAAAAATCTATAGAGATCTAGTTCGAGAGTAACTGCTGTATCCTCAATCTCGCGTCACTGTCTTACCTAAAGAAGCGGGAAAATCAAATATTAATTTTCCTCGACGAGTTCCCCGCACTCGACTTCCCCAGATGTTTAGTATTTCATTCCTACTTGATACTCCTTAAATCCATTATTCCTATTGGTAAGATTACGGAGTTCGTAAAGAGATCGGGTAAGTTCAAGGATGCCGAACGAATCTAGTCTAGACTGCGGGTTATAAATTATAACACAATAGGATATCTCAGTGGCACCGTGTGTGATGATGGTGAGTCTGTTTTTTAATGCTGTACCCTGTTTCATCATCATCATCTTCCATGCTCAATCTTCATGTATTGAAGCGTACATACTGCCATGACGAAGTCTTCTTTTTCATCATGGAAGATAGGCGTGGAGCCTAAGATTACAAACTATCGTAATTTTTATACGTCAAAGTAGTATTTTAGAAGTGCCTTCTACGACGAAAAATCCTCGATCCGACATCCGATTTCGTCAATCTTCATATGACGTGCAAAGTACCTCAAAATACTTTTTGAACTGTTTAGACGCTGCTCGGATTTTTAATCCATTTTCACTTACTCCTTTGCAAGTTAAATCGTAAATTAAAGGATATTACACGTAGGATCGCATTCGATGGTATTAAACCAAAAGATAGCCACTTTAGTTGCCCGCTACCGGAAACTAATTCCTCTAAATATGGTATAGACCAAGTTTGGTAAGGATCAAACTACGATCGTAATAAGGACAGAAGGAGGCGGGGTGAATCGTAAAACGAGTTAGCATGGTAAGCTAGAACCAAAATACAACTCTCGAGATACTCCATCTAACTCGAACAAGTCCAATAAGAGGAGACTTGTGATTCTGTAGTGGGCACTTCGGTTGTGGTGCACTTTTTAGAACCCAGGAAGGCTAACAGCAAATCCCAGGGTATAAGGAGAAGAATCATCCACAACAGAGGCTAAAAATGAGTTGGCCATTTTCATATAGAGTAAAGCATAACATTCAATCGACGATGAGCCATCAAGTTACCACATGCAGTTGATACATCACTACAATGCGGCCAGGAGTAATCCAAGCCAAAGCTAATAGCAAATCACACGATATTAAATTAGCAGCCACAAGCGGTTTATATCGATGAGATACGTGGAAATATTTTCTAGTTATGACAAATAGTACTATATTTTAACTTAATTTATAGTTTTTGGTACACCCTTTACCCAATATTGCAATTACTTTTAAAAATCGGTTGTCGAAAAGTAGTTCAATATATTCAATATTGTCATTTTTCTATGTCTACGGAAAAAATGTAGTGCTGAAAAGCCATAGGACCCGAGTTATAGAGCTACAAAGTAGTAAAATGCATTTATAAAAAAATAAGTCCTTCCTTAAAGAACCTTTAATTTTGAATAGCGATAACTCAAAAAACCACGATATAAATAAAATTTGAAATATTAATTTTTGTCGTAACAAGCGAAAACCTTAAAAGTGCCATAACTCGGATTTATGACACTTCAAAGGTTTTCGCTTTTTTTACCTTTTTATGTATATGGAACAAAAAACATGGGAGTTTGCAATTTTAAAAGACCGTATTAAAGAGGTCTTGGAATGTTAATAAAAAATGCACATAAAATCCTCTTATTAAGTCATCTTCGGTCAAAATTGGTCGTCCTTTTAGAAAAGACTTTGAAGGCCTATATCTCGGGTCCTAGGGTTTTCCGTCACTGTTATTTGTTTTGTAAACATATGGGGAGTCAAGAACAAGGATTAAGGACTCAGAAGCACACAAACGTGATAAAGAAACTAACGCCAAAAATTTTTTTTTTATTTATGAAATTGAAAATAGTGCACTAATTTAAAAAGTATATACTAAAATTTAAAACATTCTCTAAAAATTGATCGCTTAAAAAATCAAAAACCTGCTCTAATATTAAATATATATGTTCAAATATTACATTTAATTATCACATCCATTTTTTGAAGGTGTACTATATAAAATATATTGAATTACGAATTGGACCTAATTGAATTCTGTGTAGTTTTTATTATATTAGAGCTGTATATAAAGTACTTTTTTTTAAATTTAATGAAACCCTTTAAATAGGACGCATAATTTTAAATCTATTTATTCCGTTTCAATTGAATATTATAGGGCTGAATAAGCTGATTAGAATATATAACACGAGCAAAGCTAGGTATATTTTTCAATAAATAGATCTCATTGTGTCGTTGATAATTTAGATAATTTTTCAGCTTAGTAGTTGTTACAAGTTACAAAGTAATTAATTATAGTATCGTTCCTTTTTTAAATTTCCTAAAAATGTTCATAAATTTTTCGGTAACGAGAAAATAGTATTTAAAAAGTGAATTTAATTCTGCACTACATAAGTCATACTCTACATTTATAAATTGTCAATAATACAGTAATATATCAATACTATGTATATCGTTGATTCTGTATATCTATAAATACATCCTAGAATCACTTACTCCCTAAAAACGACGAGAAAAACACATGCTGTGTACGAGGTGCTTAAAGGTGTCTCCTGATTTAATTTTCGCTTAAATCACAAAGAAACGGTAAAAGGCGCGGCGTCGCACTCAACAAATTGCAGCGTCATGCGTTAATGGACTTCCAACCGGTTTCGTACATTGGTGGTGGTAGTGGTGCTTTTATGTTCACATTTTCTCTCAAACGTTATATAGCCTTAATGCTCCTGCAAACGTCTCAATCCGATGTTAAGCAATTCAATTACGTCGACGCCGACGCTAAGGAGGCACATAGAGGATGGAACTGCAACGACGGGGATTTAATGTGTTTTCTATATTACTCGTAAAGTACATAACTATATCTTTCCATTATTAAATTGTTCGTATTAGGTTTTTTTGATAGTACTTTCTTATTTAAAGACAAAAAGAAAGGCAAAATACAATCAATAAACTTTGTAATAAAGTAAATCACATTTCCAAAAGTAAATAAAAAAAAAACGAAGGTAAATTATGAGATTTATCTAAAACAGTCGTTTTTGAAAATTGAATTGATTTTTGATTTTTTTGTAGACTATTGGAATATTGGTGCGGAGATCCTTTGGTTTGGTCGATCATTTTTTGAATACTGATATTGATATTATTTGTATTATTTTATTCAATATTTGATCGATAATTAAATCAGTCAATTAGGTCGATAAATCGATCTATATTTTTAGAAAATCTCAGTTTTTGTTATTTCTGTATATTTTTTGCACTTCATTTTGAAATAATTGCACAAATAAATATCTCCGAAACTGAAAATAAATTTTTGGTTTTTATTATTTTGGCTTTTTTTAATTGGTTTTTATTTGTTTTTTGTTGCTTTATTTATTTATTGTTTTTTATGTTTTTGGGTGTTGTTGTTTGATTGTTTTTTGATTATAAATTTCATGTTTCGTGAAAATCATGTTATGTGGAAATTTATATTTATGCGAATTTTGTTTCTTGACATTTTCTAGATTATTTGATTAAAAATTTTAAATGCATTCATAAAAATAATTCATGTATTACTCTTTGCAATATTATTTTATAGGTTATATAAAATAAATACTCATAATAATATTTAAAATAATCAAAAAATATTGCAATATTTTAAATAGAATTTACCATAAGCTCAAATCGAATGCTATTAGCATATAAATGTTAATTACTGAACTTTAATGAGTTTTAACTGTATTTATGCATTTATGCATTTATAAATATTAATAGAAATCCGACATTATGGAAATCGGAATAGTTTCGATGACGCTGGGCGGAGCATGATAATTTCAATGTTTAATGCTTATTCCTGGCTGCAAATAATTGCATTGTGGGCATAAAAATTAGAGTGTTTTAGGCTTTCCTCTCGCACTTGATATAAAACTATACAGATTTTGTAAATAATTAAATGGATTACCAATTATTGGTTAAATTGTCTAACCTGTCTACACCGCTTATTTGCCATCAATGGGTAATTTTAATTGCATCGCAACGATTCTGAGTAAAATACACTTGCACACATACACACATGAGAATATTCAATATTGTGCAAGGTAATTTCAATGGATAATTAGCGGTACTGATATGGGCTAATGTGCAAGCCGCATGCAAACAAAATATTCTTTGGCTAGAATATAACATTGTTCAGTGCACCTAAAATGCAGTGTAGCTCCGCTAGACCGCACGCGGCACGCAGCCACCACAATACTGTTTATATATAGTATATAATATATAGATGTATGTGTGCTTTGCTGGTGCACATGCACCACACACCTCATGCGCGAGCGCTCACACGCCTCTGCTCTCACCTCAACTTTGAAACTAATATATTTTTGAGAATAATATAATAGTACCTCTATATACATTGTATTACATAACGAGTATATGTATAATATTCTATATAATAGCAAAACTGTTTTCGTTTGAAATTACAAAACCGCATGCGGTGCAAAAACACGAGCGCGCTCGTTGCCCGCAGAAAGAAAATATTTCTCGTTATTCTTTTAAGCGCGCTAGACGCATTTCCACTGTTTTGTTGTTGGTGTTGTTGTTGTTGTTGTTGTACAGCGCCAGAAAAATGTCTGCACATGAAAGCACACGGTATACAAATACTAAAGAGTAAAACTAGAAGTATGTCTCAACCACGGAGGCACGATGTTTGTCTGTGTGTGTGTGTTTTATTTCTCGCTCCAGAGCTTTTTCACTTGCGTGTCATTACCCTTTCGACAATGTCTGTCAAACGATGTGTATTACTGTGTATGTACTATAGATATATATATATATATAAAAAATAGAAACACATATAAAAGACAACACTTACGAGCGAACACGCAGCAAGCGCCGCGAACAGCTAGGGAAAAACACTTACTCTCATCCTTTTATCCAACCAAAGAAATGTTAAGCGCTCACGTGTGTGTATATAATATATTGTATATATGTGTATGTGTGCGTTCTGTGAGTGCTTATCTCGCTGTATACGTTCGCGTACGTACAACAAAATGCGAGTACACAAACGGGAGCCACAGGGCACTTGTGAATGCAGGTGAATCCATAAAAGGTGTGTTGTTCTTTAAAGCGCGAGCTCGCTCGTCTGTGTGTGCGTGCGTGTATCTATTTCTTTGATATTTCTTCCAAGAAATGATATACACTGTAAAATTCTTATGATTTGCGCAGAATTCCTGCGAGAAAAGAGCACGCTTGCACTTTTTCTCTGGGGTAAGTTTTTTTGAGTTTCGTGTGGTTTTCATATAATAATACGAGTTTTCACATTTAAAGCTTAAAGACGCGGACGTGTGCATTCGAGATGTGTGCGCGCAGCAAGAAAAGAAGTATTAAACTGTTTTAATATACAGTTTTTAATTAAACGTTGTTGTATAGATAGATTACAAAGATAGTTCTCCAGTTGGGATTAGGTTTTTTGTATGGTTGGGTATTTAGAAGAAAAATGTGGAAACAATCAAGTTTTGTTGTTGTTGTTTCAAGAAACGGTGATTATGTTTTTTTTAGAAGTGTAATTTCCTAATTAACAGGGTCTCAAAATTAAAGAGTAGTTTATATCTTAGCCTGTCTTGGAAATTTTTGAACTTAATTTTAATTTAGGAAAAGTAGCAAATTAGTTAAGTTCCTTTTGCACAATATTACTACTTTGATTAAATTGAGAATTTTTTAAATAGTTTTTCACATTTTCAAGTGCATATATTCTTTGAAATCTTTATATTTGTCTTAATTGACGACAATATGACATTTCTTTGCATTTACATCGACATAGTCATTTCGATGTATTTGGTATATGAAACTAAATGACTTGTGTTCAAGCTATTTTGTCTGAATGTTCTGGTCAAATTAATTCCGAAACTATGACCATTCAAAAAGTGGCTCAATTTCCTAATACATTTAAGTTTAAATATAAATTTAAAAATAAGTTATTAAATTATATATATTTTTTAATATTGGTCGGATAAAGGCAATCTTTAAATAAGTAAGTTTTTTAATAATAGTTGGATAAAAACAATTTATTTTAATAAAATGGGCCTTATCATTCCTGTGATGAACTTTTTGTGGTCCAATCTAAATATTTTTTATGTTTAACGAATTATTTAGGTTTTTATGTGTATTCACGTATAAAATAAAATATTTGACTATTTCATAATTATAAAATAATAAAACGTGTTGTGTAGGTGGACTTATATCAAAAAATCGAGACAATATTATTCAAAATTTTATAAAAGTGTTTTAATAAAGGCTTGATTTTGAAATGGGAGATTTTCCAATGTTAGATTTTGGATTACGACATTTTAAGAAGATCCCTTTAAAAGAGCAGTAAAACTTTGAAATTTTTTTGAACAATATTTTTGCGAATTGTTGATAAATTGAAAATACTATTTATTGTTAATAAGTTTCGGTACCTATTACTATTATTTGTTTAAAATTTAACAATATTGTTCTTAAATTAATGAAAGTGTAAGTAAAACTTGGGTAGTAAAATATTGTGGTCATACTATCGCTTAATTTAATAACTTAAAAATATATTTCAAAGTTTATCTCCTTTCCACAAAGAAATAATGCGAATTGGTCAATTGTTGTAAGAAAAATCACATAAAGGAACATACAATTTTACAAAAATGTGTTTAAATAACAATTTAATTTAATATCTGATTTTTTCCAAAATATAATGATGCAGTTTCTTTTAAATCAATAAATGAGTATGATACATTTTTTGCCATATAAAAATTTATTAAAGTTTAAAACCCCTTAAAGGGAGTAAGAGAGTTGCCAAAGTTTTTTTTATATATTTTAATTTAATTTAAACATTTTTTTAATACTTCAGTCCCATATTCTGCATTTCAGTCTTTTTGCAAAGTATACCTTTTTATAATGGGATAAAAAAGTAAGTGCATGGAGTGTTTTTTTAACGCAGCATTCTTGTAGACTAAATTCTGAGAATTTTAAATTCTTAGGCCCATAACACTGTGCTACAAAATAAGAAAAACTAAAAAAAACCGGTTGATGGGATAGTTGTAGGTCTAGACGATCTAAAAAGTGTCATATTTGTTTTTTTCTCATACACCCCCAAAAACTATTTTAGGGCAAAAAAACGTCTTTGTGTTGATGCATGAATTAAATAATTTTATTTCCGCCATTATGATTTCGATTTTTGATTTTAAAAATGTTTTTGATAGAAAAATGTTTTCTCTATTTTTCCATGTAATTTTTAATTTGTCAATGACAAATCTCACGAAGCTACAGTTGTTCAAATTTGTATATTTACCATTTTTTTAGATTTTTCAACTATATACCAACAATTAACATAGATGACATGTCAAGATGTGATTTTTTTTGCTAATTTACTGATAGTATGTTTAAATCTGCGTTAAATGAGCTTTAGTTCTTTTTTATTCATCGACATAATTTCCATCTAACGTAAAACAATCAGTCTAACGCTTTTCTAACTTTTCGATACCATGTTTATAGATGGCTTAATCTTTGCTCGCTAAATATGCCTCAGTTTAAGTAATTACTTCTTCGTTCGTGCGAAATCTTTTTACCTGTAGCATTCTTTTCAGGTCTGCAAACAGCTAGTATTCTTTGGGGGTTACATCTGGCGAATACGGGGGTGGGGAAAACATTTGAAGTGATATTCATGCAGTTTGACCATTGTAGCCATTGGCGGTGCATTGTCTTGGTGGAACAGAGGTTTTTCTTTCCCATATGAGGCCGTTTTTTTCTTTATTTCTTCGCTCAATTGGTCCAAAAACGCTATGTAGTATTTAGAATTGATCCCTTTACCTTTTTCAAGATAGCCAATAAAGAAAATACCATACGCATCCCAGAATACTGACACCATAACCTTGCCCGTTGACAGTTGTGACAGTTGTGTCGCTTTGGAATACTTCCACCTGCCCTATCCTACTTAGCTGACGACCGCTTTGACTCTGGAGTGTAATGCTGTATCCAGGTTTTATCCATGGTAACATGCCGACATGTTATGTTTTATTATGGTTAAAAAGCTCTAAACAAGCCTCCGAATTGTCTATTCGTTGTTGTTTATGATCAGGTGTTAACAAACGTGGCACTACTTTGCGTTGAGCTTTTTTATACCAAAAATGTCGTGTAAGATAGTAAGCACACTGCCATATAATTAATTTGACACCCCAGCTACCTCCCTCACTTTCATTTTGTGGTCTGTAAAAACAATTTTGCGGATTTTTTGACGTTTTCTTCGTTCAAAGCCGTAACAGGGACACCACTGCGTTGAGCGTCGTTTAAGTCGCTACTACACGACCATATTTAATTCGCATACGGATGAATTCCCTAGAGCAGATTCCAAATAATGATTATTAAAACACTATTTTGCTCCTTTCGAATTTTTTCTGATCAAAAAATAATTCATTGTCATCAAATGACATTATTTCTTATCCATCTTTAACAAAAACACCAAAGTGGCTTCCTGTCAAAGTCTAATACTTGAGAATGTGTGGTGTGAATGTGATTGTCATGAAATTTTGGCACATAACATTTAAAGGATGTCGCTATCGTTATCTCTAAGTCAAACCGGTAATTTTTTGATCCATGTGGTCAACATTTTTAAATCATTCAAATTTATTTAATATTTCAGTCAAATGTTAACCAATCGCTTAACTCATTTAACTTAGATTTAACGCAGATTTAAACACGCTAACAAAAAAATAGCAACAAAAAAAAATTACACATTTAGTTGTTAATAAAGTTGAAAAAACTAAAAAAGTTAACTTTTAAATATGAACAAATGAGATTTGAGCTTTACAAAATAAGAATTAAATAGAAAATTATTTACTTTTTCCAAAATCAAAATTGAAATCATAATGACGGAGATAAAACTATTGTATTGTATATTGTATAAAATTAGATTTTGGGGATGTAAAAGAATAACAAATATTTAATTTTTCATAGTTCATCCATACCTACAACCTAAACTATGTCTTATAAAAAGGTTTTTTTAATTGTGACACAGTGTAATTTGTCCTAAAATTATATAAAAGTTATATCAGAGTCCGAAAACATCGTAGTTTTTATATATAAACTTTAACACTTATGTCGAGGGTTAAACATAAATATAATATTCAAAAAAAAAAATGATTTAAATTGGGGGCTGTCCAATATTTTTCAAAAAAACTGCCACCCTAATATAGTATATATATTATAATTATATCCTAGAAAAGAAACACACTATAGAACAATATACTCCACGAAACACTTAAAAATGCGCCCCAATCTACATTAATAATAAAAAAATAAATTGGGTAGCATTAAGTTGAAATAATGGCGAAACGTTTCTTATTTCTTGGCTTGCACGTGATTGTCGTCTTCGTCGTCTTCGTTGTCTTCGCTGCTGTGCGCACTGCAATCTGCAATAAAACCAAAAGTTAAGCCTGCACATTAATTCTGGACAAATTCACACGAGTGCCACAGTTTTTTTTTGTGTTGGGCCCGTCTTGACCCAAATGAAACGGAGCGCACGTGATTAAGAAGAGTGTGTTCCTTGAAACACTGTGACTAAGACTCCTTGAAAGCACTTTTCTCTTTATATTCAAGAAGGGTGTGCCACTCGAAACTCTATTCTAACATAATTCTCTTATGAACATTGTTCATAGGTACCTTTCTACATGGAACTCTTTTCTTAGCCGAGAATTAATTTTCAGTGTGCATAAATTACAAAACAACAGCACTCAATATTTTAATTACATATTGTTTGACAAAATGATTATGCGTTCCCGCATAAATTAGGCTCGATGCTTGCGTCGAGTCGTCTTTAAGACGTGTACTGTGCCGGTACGCAGGGAGTATGCGAGTTTCCGGATTCAATTAATTGCGGATGGGAATGCGCTCGAGAGAGCTTCTTCAAAGTTTTGCTCAAAAGTTTGGAGAAAGTGTTTGCATATATATTAGGCAACAAGGACATAGAGCGCTCCGCACTCCTTGCAAATTACTGAACGTGTGTATCTTGGACATACACGCACACACACACACACACACACGTATAAAAGCTATGAGCTGAGCTTAAATTACAAGGAGTAGGCCAGGACTTACGCCGCTAGTCGGATTAATGCAACATTTTTGGGAGCTTTGACAAAACTTGTGAAGCGACAGAATTTAAGCAATACGCCGCCACGTCGCACAGTGGGAAAAAGGCGGTTTTTTAAGTATTTATAAAAATATGGGTTGGGAACGAAATTCAGTAATTCAAAATTCTGTTTTTTTTTCAAAATTCTGGATTACTAAATTCTGAATATCAAAATTCTGTTTTTTTTTAAATTCTAGATTACTAAATTCTTGAAATCCATAATTCTTGATTTCAAAATTCTGGATTACAAAATTCTGAATTTCAAATTTTAGTATATAAAAAAACAAACAAAATTTAAAAAAAATAATATCGAAATTATTTTGTAAAATCGAATTCCCAAATCCATTATTTTGTAATCCAGAATTATATAATTCATTATTTTGAAATCCAGAATTTTGCAAAAACCAAAATAAAAAATAAAAAAACAGAATTTTTGTGCCGATCCCAAAATAAAATTATGGAATTATAAATTGAATTTCAAATATATGAATATGAATTTGAAGCATTTTTTTTCTAATTAATTGGATAAAATGTAAACAAAAAACGCTATTTTAAGCTCTATCTTTTAAATCATTTTTAAAAATATCAATAATACATTGAGAATATTTTGCGAATATTAGCGAATATTCTTGATATTCACAAAATATTCTCATTATATTTGAGGTATTTGGAATTAATTAATAAAAATAATATAATATGTACTTTTTCTAATTACACGTAAATATATTGTTTTTTATGGCTGTCTGTGTTAGGAGATGATGATAAGGGGATTGGACGGTCTGTTTAGCAACCCAACTAGGGATAAACATATAAAAATAACATAATATATTATAATTTGAACATAACACAGCTTAATTTAATGACAGATTTAGATGAAGTGAACTAAAAAAAAATAATTAAAATAATTAAATTACAATTCTTAATAATCTTATAATCGGTTAGATGGAATTTAATTATTTGTTGATCAAAATGATACTAATAGGATTAAAAGAACATTTAAAGTATTAAAATAACGACAAAATTTATTAAAATAATATTTTGCGTGATAATAAACAAAAAACATCTAAATTACAACATTTGCGTTCAAATATGTACGAAAGAATGATATTTTTTTATTTGCCATCAAAGTTAAACGAAAACTTATCATTTTTAACAAACAATTATATTAATACTAAAATAATTATGAAACTTATTAATATTAGGCATATTTAACCCTGGGATTAGCGGTGACCAAAAAGTTGCTATGTAAAATATGTCTGCTGCCTTGACCTCATCGCTTATCCGAGGGTTATTTAATTTTAAAGACAATATTTTTATTAGTTTAGATATTTGCGAATATCGAGAATATAAGAAAATATCTTATTGTATTCGCAAATATTGTAAACGGTTAAATGTTATACATAAATTAAAAAAAACTTGAAACATTATGAGTTATGACAATAAAACATCCAAAACACAATAATATTTAAAATGCGTTTAATACTATAAGAATTTAAGCCAGCTAATTCGAGGCAATATGAACCACAATACATATAATAAATAGTATTTCATTATATTTTATAGGTTTATGCTCTTCTATGCCCCCATTAAGGACAATATATTGTTATTAAATTATTTCGAAATAATAGTAACCGCTTCTACAATGAAAGACCGGAACCATTTAAATTGTCTTTTTTAAATAAACCATCAAAAATGGTTAGGAAAATAGGTATTAATATGATATTACCAAACAAATTTTAAAACATTCGTTTCTATTTTGATGGTTATCCTAACCATTTTTGCAGGGTTTGTTGAAAAACGACCGTTTAATCGTAATTCCAGTTTTACAGTGTAAATTAGACTTTTTTTATTTTTTAGGGATGTAGTGACATCATCCTAACGTGTGGGGGAGATTTAAAGTAAAAATTGCCCCTTTTTAAAATGTTTTTTCAGGTGGAAAAATACAATAAAAAAGAAAACTACAGAGAAAAGAGGAGCAGAATTACTGAAAATTTGAATGCCGCCATTTTATAAGATGATTTATTTTCATAGTGATAAGCTTCATATAACTTTTATTCCATAAGTTTTTTTAACTTTTTTTTAAAGTATAGAATAATATAATAAAACTTCCTTTAAACAGACTTATGCAGTATTTGAAATACTGGTATTTTAAATATTATTTTAAATACTTTGTATTGTAATTTGTATTTTCAAAATATTAATTCTAAATACAAGTATTTTCCAAGTACTAAAAAAAAAAAATTTCACAATAAATAAATTTAAAAAAATATTAAACGGATTTGATAAAACTTTTAAGACATTATTTTCAAATTATATGAAATCGTATGACAAAAACCCCTTTTCGGTATTCTGAATACCAAAATACTTTTTCAGTATTTAACAAATTTTAAAAACTATTTTCATAGTATTTTGCATTTTGTATTTAAAATACATTTAAAAAAAGTATTTCTAATACTATTTTCATAGAATTTTGTTTTTGGTATTTAAAATACATTTTGAAAATATAGAAAGTATTTTAATCCAATTGTATTTAAAATACTATTTATATATTATTTTGTATTTAAAATACTTTTGAAAGTATTTTGCCAAAGTCTGCCTTTAAATAATTGACACAAAAAAAATGTACACATAATGTTTTATATATATATATATTTTTAAATAACAAAATTCTAACAACAAATCACAAAAGTGCTCATATAAATTTAAAAATATTTTTAAAATAATGAATATCTGAACTACACATTCTTGTAGATAATGATATTCTAAGACTGAAAATATATAACGCCCAAGCAATCCTCAATCTCGAGGACGAAGTGGAC
>JAAAKO020056156.1:0-10642 GCA_010015015.2 Bolitophila cinerea | reverse complement strand
TATATAGTACTATATGTACATTGTATATATGTTCTTGTATATAAAACGTATGAAAAGCATATAGACGATATAAGCTTCTCGTAAAGCTTCAATCAAAGCAAATTGGCGTCGCATGTCCAAAACACTAGACTCACTCAAGCTAATACACACACATACACATAAATACAGACGGATTACATAATTCATGTGTGTGTGTGTATATATGTTGGTGACATCGCGTGTATACGCGGACCGCGCACGCGGAGTCGGAGCGTAATTCGATAATATCAATCGGATTTGTTGTGTACTCAACTATGTAAGTGTACATATCGTTTGTGATTACCAGGTGATATGCATTTGTGTTGTTGTTGTATTTTCTCTTTAATGGATAAACTATGTATTTTGTTTATATGTTAAATCTATTACCCTATAAGGATATATAAAAATGGAATTTACTCGGGTATATGTGCCAGTCGAAACTTTCAAAAGAAAAGCTCATCGCCAAGCGATTCCAATTACCAACTTCTGGCAACTGCTTCCGTTGTCATTCCATTAGAGACTGTCGTATTTCCAGGACACACACATATAATATTATATTACTTACTACTGTATAAACCCACACCGCATTTAATTAAATAAAATGAAGCAATGCCGCCGCGCCGTGCCGAGTCGCCTAGAAACATCACCGAACAATGTCTTCTACTCTAGCGCGCTCTGGGTTCTGTAAGACAATGCCGGCGCTCGACTGCATCAACGTTCTGCATCCCCAGGAACAATGAGCACAAACAAAACATTCATCCACACTGACATAACTATACGGGATTTAGATACCAACACCAGCACACAGCCACACAGCCACACTGCCACAGCAGCACACATACTGTCAAGCTAATTAACTTTGAAATATTTTACTTTAGATGGCATCTTTTCTGTATGCAACGTATAAAGTGCATATAAAAGCAAGCAGGTGTAAATATGTCTGTATACTCGTATTCTATATGTTTATAACATATATCATATATGCACTTTATTCATAGCATCAATCTCGCTTAGCTTATGGAGATGGAGAGATGAGTAGTTGTCTGAGGTAGTTGTGTGAGGTAGTTGTGTGGTGTGGGTACAACATTCGGGGTTCTAGGGTACGTTTATTACGTATATACATTATATAAAACATTAAATATTTATGCAAGCGTGAGTCTGTGTGAAATTGAATAATTAAAGCGTATGAGGAAGCGGCAAATATTCATTGCTTTTATATATTATATTCATGTGCACCTACCATATGTATATACAAATTGTGTGACTTACACATCACGATATTTATATATATATATATTTATATATTTATATTGTACATTCAAATTTGTGAGTGTGTGAGTGTCTATGTTTATAAAGTGATTTCTGAATGGCAGACATTGTAAGTGAAACCAGTACGTACACACACATACGCACAGATAAAAGGTTTTCCGGTATAATTCGAATGAATGAAAAACGTATCGCTGAAATGCGCATAATTTTCAAAGTGGCTAATTGTCGGTAAATCGTAAATAAAGCTAGATAAAATACGAGTATATACACTTGCTAGGTTTACAAAAACCTATGGACAAGTTTCAGTACATTCAAATCTGCTAAATTTCACAAGCGATTCTGGTAATTCTGGTCGTATGTAATAAAGTTTCCGGATTTATGGTTTTTATTTTTTATATTAGAACATTTGAGTTTGTTATTGTGTCAATATTTTGAGAAGAAACTTGGCAGTTTTTCTTTTTAAAATTGTATCGGTTTTGAGTGTTAAGAATTTCTTCTTATATAACGTCGAGAAACCCCTCAAATGTGGAATATTAGCAATCGCTGAAATTATGCATTTTGGAGGTGCTAGTGATTTTAATTTGTGGTTAGAGTATGATGCTGTGAGCATGAAGTACCTATTGCTACTAAACATTGAAGAAACCCTTCAAATGTTGAATGCTCTCAATCGCATTAAAAGCCGGCAAAACATACTGTATTTAAAATTTAAAGGTACATTTTTACTAAATGAATCTACAAAAAACACATTATTATAGAATTCCAAAAATATCGATTCACAAAAGAAAACAAATACATGTTTTTCGTAATAATCACATCATATATGTTTATACATTGACCAAAAAGTCATAAAACCTATATTATTACGGAGAACTACTAAAAAACTTATAAAAACTATAAAAAAATTATAAACAATTACGCACATTTACATAAAAACCACAGCCCGTCCGTGTTCTGTTGCTTATCCTGCATTCTTTCGAATTACAAAGAAACTGTTGATAAAGTCGCGCACAAATCTACCGCCACATAATAATTAGTAACAGAGTGCCGCGCAACCGCAATTTTCCTTTGTTTTCCG
The DNA here is from genome assembly GCA_010015015.2 of Bolitophila cinerea. Lineage (NCBI taxonomy): Eukaryota > Metazoa > Arthropoda > Insecta > Diptera > Mycetophilidae > Bolitophila > Bolitophila cinerea. The sequence continues at coordinate 8,280 of JAAAKO020056156.1, read as the reverse complement.
AAAAACTTTGCAGGCGCTGCGCTGATTGATGTACTCCGATGCGACGCAACGGCTGCTTCACACTCACCTCCTTCTCATGTGTCTTGTTATCGCGCATACTTTAGCACACCACCTCCTGCCCTCACTCCGGTACATAGCTCAGGCTTCCGCACACCCGAGTGCTGCCGCCGCTTGCTCGCTCAACTCCTATCTTCGCCGCACCGCAGCGCCAGCGTTACACAAAGTATACGTCATATAAGACCTATCACAATTTTCCACTTGAAGATAATTTGAGCGTCGTTTTATTACCAACTTAATTTTCTCTCGTTTTTATCGAAAGTGCGCGGCGCGCTGCGTTGAGCTGAAAGGACGAAGACTTTTCAAAGAATCCGTGAGGGCTGCTCTAGCGACGCGACGCGCGGCTGATTGGATTAATTAGACTTTAAATATTAGGGAGCAAGGAATGCCCTCGTATAGAAACAGGAGAATGTGCGGAAAATGTGCGCCCACCCGCCGGCCGCTCGGGTTGTGTACGCGCACGCATAAAATGTCAATTAAAAATAATGCGAGACGATATTCACAACACATAATTCCGGCGCGGCCAAAAGGACACGAAGGCAATTTGTGCGATACACGCAGACGACGGAACGCGTGTAAGATGATTGATTTTTTATTGGAGCGTGCGGTTTATGTAAAAAGGACGAGATTTTAATTAGGTGCGAGATAGGAGGTACGTATAAAGAGAAAAACATCAACAGATTTAAAAAAAATTAAACAAAAAGGATCGAATAAAAATTGTGTCGTTTTTTATACGTCAAGCTCGAGGGCTTACTGCAAATGAAGGGAAATTGCATTTTATATACTCCGTTTAACGAGTGTATTCAGACAAGATCGGAAGATGTCGTTTAATCTGTGTGATTGTGAAAAAGTACACGCATTGTGTATACAAACATTCAGCAGACATGCTCCGTAGACATAGCGGAGCGGGGGGGTCGGTAAAAATGTAGCCAACCATGTAATTGAATTTCCTTTTTAACCTTTATGTAGCTAGATATAGCTATAGCATCAAAACAAGATACAATACGCTCACATACACACACACACACAAACACAATCAAAGGCAAACATCTTGTGTATTGCATGCCGATTAATCATGCGTGTGTGTAAGATGCTGGCGCGCACGCAAAGACATCATGGGGGTTGGGGAAAGGGGTCTGGTGGGAGGGAACAGCAGCAGCGCACTTGGCAATCTGGGCAGCCGACCAAGAGTTATTGTACTGCATTGTCTGCGCGCAACGAAAGTATATATTCTATATGTTTTCACATCAGACTGGAATCGTTGAGATTGCAGAGCTGGAGCTCATCCAAAACGGCAGACAGTTTCTTAATATTTGTCACCACTTTAGCGCCGCACCCGCCGGGCCGCCGAGCCCGCGCCTTGCCTCGCAAGTGTATGTAAATCCAAAAATTAAATGCATATCTTTCAGAAGCGAACACGAGCGCAAGAAACTCTTCAATCGAAAACTCTGCGCATCCGAAATGTTGCCGAATTTTATGTGCGGGGTTTTCGCGAGGGTTTTTGGTGTAATGATTTTGTGACCGCGGGAGGATGAGTTAGAAGAAGCGAGGACAAGTGGCGGACGATATGCTCAAAAGATGCAGACAAGCTTTTGAAATAAAGCACAGTGCATTTTTAAAAAAGATGTTTTCTGAATATTCCAAGTATGAGTAAGAAGAAACATCAATTTTTACCCAAATCAAGCTGTCATCAAATATTGCACATAATTCAAAATTAACAAGAATTTCACATGTTATCCGCAGCACAATTGGACAAGTGTTGTTATTTAGGGTTAGTAATTACACTAAGAATATTATTGATAAGTTCAATTATTTTATGAGTTATACCCTTCGGTCAGACTGGCGAAAAACAATTTCGAATTCACGAAATCCGCGCATTTGATTGGTTGAACAACAATACCCAAATTTTTAACCAATCCAATTCGCAGATTTTGTGGATTCGAAGTGGTTTTCACCAGTCTGACCGAAGGGACTATCGTGTTTTTCGGAACTTAAGATAATCACTGTTATTTTATATTTACGTGTGCAAAACCTTAAACGTTGACTTAAAAATGTGTTAAGAATTTGATAATTATCAAAATTAAATTATTAAATATATAAATATGTAATATTTTGTTATGAAATTCATTATAGAAAAAACGTATAATTTTTTCTGAGATATATGCAATATTTTGTGTATGATAAAATAATTGATTCTGATTTATCATTTTACAAAATTCAGATTTCAGTATATATTTAAAATATTTAATCAATTTTTATAACAAAAAATCCATTCTATATTTATTCCATATTCTTATGGAATATGAAGAAATGATTTTGAAAGAATTTCAAAATTTAAAAAAATAAAAAAAGATTTTATGTTTTTAATTGTATTTCATAAAATATTTTACACTAATAAAATATCAATTAAGGGACGATTTCTTCAGTCCTGATTAAATTTTGAATAATTTATGATTTGATATTAGACCAATTAATTCATTTTCTTAAATTTTTATAAAAGATTTAATCAGAGCTAATAATAAATCAGTGATTTATGAATTTTGTCTTTGTCTTTTTGAATCTATATAGAGACGATAATGACACGCGTAGCTCGGATGTATTCTGGGAGTTAGTTTAAGTCGCTGCTGTGCGATTTCTTCGAACACTTTTTTCAAAACGAATGCCGTAGAAACGCCAGAATAATCAGTCTCAAATCCGTATTTTACGTAAAAGAACCGTTTTAAAGTCACTTGATAGTCATCGCTACAATTATCCCAAATACCTTCCGAATTTGTTTGTCGATTCATTTTATAATTACTATTTGGTTCTGAGCTGGTCTGATCATTTCGGATAAGCCTTTTTCGGTAAATGGTGGATTGTTCTTTAAAGCCTATGTGGTATGTGGTCATTCTAAGCCACCTGTGACAATGAAGGCTTCTATAAGTACTCGAAACCTATACTCTGTTTCTAATCGCCCGTGCAAAAATACAATCACCGATAAGTCGCCTGATTAAGATCTTAATCAATCAAAATTGACCAATAAGCTGATAGAGTGATTAAAGTTAATCAAAAGTTATTCAGCAAAATAATTATAAATGTCTGATCGGAAATTAAAAAAAAAACATTTTTTGTTAATTGATTGCTTTAATAACGAATTAGGTTTAATCAGGACTGCAAAAATGGCCGACAAATGACGGAAATAACAAATAAGCCCCTCTTCTTATGAATAATAAAATAAAAAACAAATTTTAAGTAAAACAGTTTTTTATTTTAATAATTTATTTGAATTTTCTTTTTTCTTTCTTTTTTGCATCAAAGAGTGGGGACGAACGACGCGATCTGAAACCTAATTCGTACTCAGGTGCTCATTTCATTCAATATTTATTATTATGGATTAATGGTTTAGGGGCATCCCTAAACTGTAATTTAGCCAAATTGGCGTTTACTGCATACATTTAAAGCACTAATTAAATTTAATACATGATTTTATGTATAAGGATGTGGCTTTAGTGTTTTATATTAAATAAATTAATAGAAATGAAATTTATTTCAAAATGTTGTTACATTTTTTTTAAAACTAAACAACAAACATGAAAATCAAGCTAAATGAAATACTATTAAAAAAATACAATTTCATTAACCGAATTTTAAGGAACTTTACGAAAAAATTAAATAATTTGCAATCAGAATCAAATGATCCTGAATACTGTTTAATTTTTTTTTTGCTAAACACTTCCGAAAAAATCCATAAAATCTTTAAAAAAAATTGAAAAATCGACTAATTGTCATTCTGTTACAAATTATACAATTCATTTATCAAACCAATAGATCCAATCCCATCAGATTCCTCGTAAATCCTCTCGCATAGACAAACAACAAATTACCGCATCCAACTGTTTCACTAATTAACAACATAGTTTTACAGATTGAAACATAACAATAAAAATGGTCCATAAAACCCAGCCTCTTTCCCCCCCGATGGGTTCGCGTTCGCGCGATGCTGCGCTGCGCTGCAGCTGATGTCTTTCAATTCAATTAAAAAGAACACGTTCTCGAGAAATATACCACACAAATGAATGGGTCTTATCAAATTTTATGTGTTTCCACCAAGAAAACCGTTATAGTAAATTATTTGGATGTGTGTGTATTGAACAGCACTGTCCAACAAATTCTCCCATTTCACGGACACTCCCATACAGTGTCAGCGTGCGTGCGTGCGCTTGGCTGAACGCACGCACTTCATTTAGATTTATTGGTGTCGTAAATTGCACCTCGAGCCACCCACGTGCATAAGCGCACTGACACACACACACAAACACACTCACTCACACCAAATCGAATTTAATTGTATAAACGCGGCGGCATACTGATCATCTCTTAAATAATCTTCGGAAATAATCTATTTTATGTTGATGATTATGTGGTTTTTCCATAGGGTCCACCGCGCGCAAACGAATTTATTATTACCTGAGTTCCCGACAAAAGCAGCGCGAGCGCTGTGCAGTACCGGTTTACCTGTGTGCGCGCACGCATAATATAAATATATCGAGCGCAGCAGCAATTTATGCTGTAAATTGATATGGGGTTCCACTTTGTGTGAGTGTGCGTGTGTAAATATTTGCACCGAAATCGAGATGCACAAATCCACAAATGCACATTGCACATTCTGCTCAACGCGAATATAAGAGCATTCCAATGCGGCTATTCTTCGAATGCGTTTGTTTTCTTTAAATAAAAACAAAACAAAACAAAACAGAAAAAAAACTATATACACTACAAAAATACACTCTATTGACTTTTCACATGTGTGCGCTGGCGAAAGGAAATTATTTATATTGTATATGTAGCATATATATGTTTATATATATATATATATATATATGAAGCAGTGCGATAGAGAGAATTTCTTCGATTGTTTTCACAAGCGTCGTCGAGTCGCTCTGTTTACTCTGACACGCGTTCGCGAAGAAAACGCGAGACTTATTTATTATGTCCAACAGCATATAACTGTATACATATATCCAGTATATATCAAGATAGTATATATATTAGGTTTTTTTTTTGTGCGTGTGTTTGTGTTCTCGCGCCCAAGAAAAATAAACGATGCAGCTTATTTGTATAACGACATTCATTTTTTTGTTGGTGAGTCCGTGCGGGATTAGGTTTTTATATTTAAGTATATATATTTTCTTCTCGATTACATTTAAGTACAGAGTACACACACACACACACCAGGCACAGACAAAGTTCAAGATGTGTGTGTGTGTGAGTGTGTGTGGCTTATGTTTCTTTTTTTTAGATCGAGGGGTCGTTTGGTCGGCCTGCCATTGGAGGTCGACTTTACGTGTTGGGGCTCGACGATCTGAAAGGCGCAATGTTTATATAAATATATACGTTTCAAGATCTCGTTTACTAATTCAACGCATCTATTATAGTAGGACGGCCAGCATATGCACAGGCCAGCAATACGGGGCTCATAAACATCCTATTTAAATTTCCATATATTTGTGTATACAAGAACCCTACTTCATCCCTTGAGTGTGTGTTCTGTATTTGAATGCGTATATATATTCCGTCGCCAAGCCATCGCGGTAAAGCGGCGGCTATTATTCAAACGGTGAGTGTTTGACTGCGTGAACCCTTTTTAATGCCGCTCCCGGCGCGGCCACCACCCCGACCGACGGCGACGATACGACACAGCGCAGCGCTATTTATGCAACATGATGAATACAAACGCATTTAAATAAGGAGAGAATAAAATAAATATATATCAAGTGCGTCCTGGAAATAGTGCGCGCGGGATGCGGAATGCGATATGCAACGCAGTGCCGGCGTGCGAGTGCATCACGATGCAGTTGTATATGCAAGCTTTCTCGAATACATGCTAACGGGGTGCACGCTGTTTATATAAGCCGGTCGCAGGATCATGCGAACCTCTCTAGAACTGCATTCTGTGCCTCGAAGCAGGCTATAAAATGACGCTCGGGCTTACGCTTACATGCGGATGTTTACAGCAGTCACAATTTACGGCTCTCGCGCGAGCGGTACTTATATATTTATATAATAATAAAATACACATAATATAATATAGCCTTGCTATATGCAGCTTTTGCGAGAAGTGCACGGCCACCACCAAGTTTAAAGATATTGCTGCCTTTCGCGTGTTCGCAATGGGGCAAATGGGGTACAGTTGGCGTGCATCGTTGAATCGGTTGAGTAGACATTAAATAAGGGATGTCTAGCATACGACGCTAATACTATATATATATATATATATATACGCGTGCGTGTGTGCATGTCGAGGCATTAATTAATTACGGCTTGCGCATGTTGCCGACTTAAAATAGCACAAGTCACAGCAAATAAACGGCTCGCCGGGATGAAATTTTACACAATGCGGCAAAAATATGTGTATAGCGTCTTAGAATTTACTCCTATTATTCTCTAGGCTTCCTGTTTCTCGATTTACCGCCGTGGACGTAAAATGGGTTTATACATATATATATATAAAAATACTGATTGAATCTGCAGATAAAGTTTGGGGATTTTAAAAAAAATATTTTTTATATTTATATGGCCAGATTTAAAGTTATTGTGATACTTTTATGAGCAGAGCCTGGAAATTCGATGTCGAAAAATGAATAAATTCATAGTTAAATTTAAATTTGCAAATATATTAGTATTAAAATTTTTATCGTTATAATTATCGCTATAATTTTAGGCCTTTGAACTGATATTAAATTGCTTATATTTATAATTCAACAAACGCGGACTGATTATCAATTGCAGTCAAAAGCACTCGAAAGTATCCCGCATACGATTTCGATATTCTATATGGATCTTCCTTATAACAAATACTCATAATTCCTTTACACATCTCTCTTCGCACAACACAGAAAAAACACCCCATCCCTTCGAAATTAAAAGAACAGACCCCGCTCTTCTCAAGCTCGCACTCGAAATTACTTGATTATATACTTCATAATATAAATCTAAAATGAATTATGTATAACATCGAAGGCGCGCGCGTGAAACGGCTCGACGCCTCCGTTTCATCCTTCTTCAGAGCTTGGATCTGTATCGTCCTCTACATTGGCGCCCTTATACACACGACTCGCTGTGCTCCCACACCGGTCTCCGGAGCCACAGCTAAATACCCTTTTCCGTGGTGCCTGAGCACCGGGACGAGATAAAGCGGGCCCGGCTCGACCGATCGAAACAAATGCGTTTGTGTGAATTTACCATTTTAATTATAATGGAATTCCCTTATCGCTGGCGCACGCAAAAATACCCGCACACAAGCGCATAGACACACACACACACAGTATATCGCAGAGATAAATGTACAGGGACAGAGGACAGGGAGTATATAGGTTCTTTTTTAGTTGTTGTTGTTGCGTTCGAATGGAAAAGGAAAAACCGAATTAAAAAACAATGAGCGCGCGCACGCTGCCGATGCCGCCTTGCTGGGGCATGAGCTTACTGGTTTTGCAATTAAATATTTATTCGAATCGCGAGCAGAGTTCGAGAAAATAAAAATCTCTGTTGTGGGAGTATTTGTGGGTGTACTATTATATATAAATATATGTATTATATACTTTTAGATCTAGAATTTAGATATATAGAAAATATAGACAATTCCCATTTGAAATCAGCTACAAAAGAATTTCATTTATTTATCTCGCACATTTTTTGTGTTTCATTTCATTTATATACAAATATATATAATATATAAATAGTATATCAATTGTATAAAATCAATGGTGCCGGCTGTTTCAAGGCGGGCGAGTAGAGCTCCCCTTAACCTTTTTTATAAATGTTTTGTAGAACATTATTTTGTTGATGTTTTTTATAAATATGTCCTCATGAATTTATTTTATATTATGATAATTGATTTTTATTTTGAATTTATTTTGGTCTGAAGAGCAATTGGTGTCAGAATGGGTCGAAATTACATAATGCAATGGAACCCGCAACTGCCGCAGATCATAAGATATCTATAGAGATTTAAAAAAACGACGTACATTTTATTTATGGTTTTTTTGTATATTTAGTGTTCCTGTTTTATTTTTTTTTGTGCTTTTTGGATCAATAGTGCTTCTAAAGAAGCTCAAAAAGAGTAGCCGAAAAAAGTTGTGCTTAAACAGCCAAGTCAAGTAAAAAAAAATAAGATTACTCTTTAAAATTTATATTGTAAAAAAAATGTCGCTCAACATTAAAATAATTACGAAAAACTCTTTAAAT
>JAAAKO020056145.1:0-10642 GCA_010015015.2 Bolitophila cinerea | reverse complement strand
AAGGAAGCCAAAGACGAGAAAGATTTCAGAAATAAATGGAATGCAGTCAGCAAGAAGGTCTCAGAAGCCACCATAAAGGCGCTAATGGAAAGGTTACCGGAGAAGCCGGCAGATTTCTACAAACAAAATTAATCACATTATTTGTGTTCACTTATTTAATCAGAAATTAAATTTTCTTTTTAAAACGGTTTGAATTTTTATAATTGGATTATGGGTTTTAAAGTTAGGGCCATTTAAAGTTATAATTTTTTATCGATCTCAGTCCCTAGTAGATCCTTATGGCAATGTCGAAGGGCAGTTGGAGTAAAGTGGGAACTTTCACCAAATACCTCATATTGGATGTAAACAATGATTGTGAGAACCTCAGTTTCATTCGCTGCAATTATTGCAATTATAAAATATTGCTGCCATGACGGGTCATTGTCTTAATAAGCACCTCCATAAAATTGGAGTTAAGAGCTCCGCACTCTGTAATAGAGCCATACCACACCCTCTACAGAGTGCGAAGCTCTTAACTTAAGAGGAAACGGTAGAACACTTTATATGTGAATGTCCAAGCCTCATTAGACTAAGGTTGTCTACATTAGGATTCTTCATCCTAAACCCAGACGACTTGGTTACGCTCAAATTTAAAAAATATTTTGAGCTTTATGCAGAGATGGAAATAGTTTGAGTATGATAGTTCCTTTAAAATCCAGAAGAGCACAATGGGTCCAAATTGATACATCATCAATCTAATCTAATGATGTATATAATTAAGAGGTTATATACAGTTGTATTGGACGAAAAAAACACTCTCAGAAAATTTCATAACGAAGTTAAAGCTATTTTATAGCACTACCTGCACAGCGTGCGAAACGAAAAACTTGAAACTTTAAACGCGATTAACTCAGAATCTGGTTTTTTGGAAATTAAAAACTATTAATCCAATTAACCAACTGTATACAACTTATTTATTATGATAATAGCTAGTCGATAAACGAAGGATTTTCAATTTTTATTAAAACTTTTTTTTAGAGCAAGAAATTGAAAATGTTATACATTGAAAAAGTACAATTTTTTAAAAATCAATATTTTTACAAATTGTTTGTTCAGCTACTAGACAATACAATATTCTAAGTTTTTTTGTTGTAATTTTTGATTCCTGATGAACCGTTCTCATGATATGATGTCCACCGCAAGTCACGTCAAAAAAAGGCGTTCCTAGAATTCGCCTATAACATTTTTTATATTTAATATTTTTTGATGAACAAGTTGTTAGAAACATGTACTATTTGACGTTGATAAAATATTTTGAATAAATATTTTTTATGGTGTCAAAAAAAATCGAGAAAATTTCTTTTTTTGCGCGGTACAATTGTATATAACCCCTTAAAAAAACCTATGTATATCAGACAAACCTATAGCTCTTGAGATACGGATCACCTCCACGTTTCTCTCGTTCAACCTCCAGAATTGCTTTGCGGGTTTCATTGAAGAGATCATAGAAAGGGACCGAGGACCGTGGTCTTGCACGTTGATATTCCGTTATGCATACAACAAAAAGATCCGAATTCCTTTGAGGGTACACCCCAGTCTAAACAATCGAAAGCTTTTTCGAAGTCAATGAACTAGCATTAATTGGGTCTGGGGACATGTGCTCAGTTGGTTGTCATAATACAATGGACCCTCCAGCCTACGTGCTGGACTAGTCTCTGTGAGACGGTCCCCCATCCCCTCATCATCATCGTGGAATTAATTAGATTGAAGAATTAGTTTTAACAAAAATATACGCTCCGATTTGAAGATCTCATATCTCTGGTCGAGTGGCAACCTCAAGGAATGATGTCCGAAAGTTTACTGCCTCGAGAGAAAGTGGAAGTGATCGTGAGAGAGAAGTATTAAAAAGAGCAACCCTCAAAAAAGAGCTTAAGCGATACTTGCCAACGCCTTTTAAACTGCAAAAAGCGAAGATCTCACGGAAAGAAACGAAATTTAAAAAAATTATATAGCAAGTATATAATGTTTCTCAGAATCAATAATATACTGTCTAAAAATAACTTCAATATACGTATGGAATGTAAATATATATTATTTTTAGACAGTATTTTAAACAGTTCTTATAACACTCTTTTAGGCAGTATTTTAGACAGTGTTTTATACAGTCCGTTATAAAGTCTTTAAAACAGTCTTTGAGACAGTTTTAGAAGTCTTTTAGAAAATCTATTAGACAGTCTTTAAGCCAGTATTTTAAAATGTCTATTAGTCTTTAAGAAAGTAATTTAGACAGTATTAAAGGCAGCATTTTAGACAGCGTTTCAAAAATTAGAAATTTATTCGTTTTTTGGACAGTTGATATGACTGCTTTTACTTAAAATAGTTTGAACTATTAAATGCTTTTTAATTGTTTTTTGATTATTTTATCAATAATCAACAGATTCCGAAAATATTGGTTCTTTTATACACTCTCTAGAAATAAGCTCTAAACGCCCCAGAAAGAAGACCCCGATGCCTAGCTCCAATATAATATAATAGGACAGCAAAAGGCATGCGAATACATACAAGTGACATGCAGACCATGGGCTTAAGAAGTCATTCTGGCCAAGGATAGCCCTAATTGCCAAAAGGAACCAATGAGCTTTAGAGCAGTGGATAAATTAAAGAACCGGCGACGGGGTAAGTTGAGATACCTGCTAACAGTAGATCCCAAAATAATCCTATTTTTCTACATGTAGCCGGTTCTTGTGAGTGACTCAGAGCTATAAGGAACCCGTTTCGTTCACCATTGGCGAATTTATCGTCGAGCTGTTACGCCGCCACACGCACCGCCTAGCATCCACACCGAGCGCAACGTGAATAGACTTAAGTGTAGAAATTTGTATATTATTAAGGTGAGAATGAGTGAGTGGATGCATATAGCATTAGATTATTGTAGAACCAACCCCTGGAGCTCTTGTACAGTATTAAAGGGGTGTTCTTTAAAACATATTATATTATTAAGTCAGAGATCCACCATCCATCACGTCACTACCCCGTCCCGTCCCATGCTTATCGATGTGTCTGGCCAAGACAAACGGGTTCGGTCAGAGTGTTTTTGAAAGAGAGATGGCGTTGATTCTGGTGCACTCAGAAGCTCTGGCCAGACCTTGCTGGTTCCCCGATGATCCCTTTACATCCATAACGACCTTAAGCGATATTTATGTGATACATGCTCAAATACCGCGAATTCCGTTCAACATTAACCTGCATCCTCGAGTGAATCAGCTTTTCAAGATCTTTCGGGATTTTGTTGTACACGGTTAGCATACAAATAACCTTTTAGGTATCGCAGTTGCCCAAGTCATTTTTCTTGATGGGCAGTTTAAAGATAATTTTATATTTCTTTATGTAAATGACTCATCCTTTCATATGACTTTAGTTCGGCTGACTAACTAAATGGGATATCAGGGTTATCAGCTCAGTGGAGGAACTAACGCAAGGCTTTTATATGCTATTTGAGGCGATAGCCTTCTGTTGGACACTCGTTCAAAGTAGATAACTCGGCTTAGCTTGGAATGAATTAGAGTAAACTCTTTTTGATGGATTGTCTCTGGATATGAAAAAGCTTCAATCAATCACAAAAAAATGTACTTAAAATCATTATTTAGCTCTTAAAATTCCAAAACATGCCATAAAAACATCAAAGTATGACCTAAACATTAAAAAAAATATATATATACTTAATTTGAATATTACGTTTTATCGTTCTTAAGGTACCCTTATATATTAAAAAAGATCATTCAGAATGATCAGCTTTATAATTATATTGTAATAATTATTTCCTGTAAAAACATGAAATTATGTAATAAGCATAATAGTTTCAGTGTATATTTTTTATTTAAAAACTTAAATCTTAGTTTTTATCATAATCAAACCGCCTGCGCCGTAAAACTATAACTTATAAAAATAAAAGACGTAAAGCCATTTTATTTCGATTTGGACGCTAAAATATAATTAATGGATTGTTGATTTAGGTTAATTTAGCAATTATTTTGAATGAAAGAAATGAATCATGAAATTATTATGAATTTCCATATTTGAAAAACATCTGTCGACCATCGCACCCTAAATCTTATACGATTTATATTTTTAAATTTTTTAAAGAAATGTATAGATTTTCAAGTGACTAGCCGCCCTAGTCGTAATCTTTAAGACATATTTTATGTAATTGGAATCGTCCTAATATCCCGTATATTAAAATACCGTGTTATCAAAATCTCACATTATCAAAAGCCTGTATTATTTATTATAATTTTTTTAAATTATATTTTTGTTTGTTTTTCTGCTTATTTTTAGATATTTTTTAGTTTATTTTTGGTCGAAGATATTTCCATACGGGATTGTAAAAACCCAATTAATAATTCAATAATAATTCCAATTTGTAATTTCCCTATTTAAATCTGTAGATTTGACATAAACACCACATAAGCAGGTCAAAAAGTCGATTGATATTCAATTAAATAATTAAATTTCTGATCGGCCGACATTTATTGACAGATGACCAGCGGCCAATCGCCATTTTACCGAATCCAATTTATATGATTACTGCAGTAAAAAATTGAGCATATCTGTAGAGTACAAGTGATGCAAGATAAAATATGCAAGATGCTCAAAAAACGATATTTTAGTTGCACTAACATGAATTATATGCATTTTGATTAGAAATCGGTTGACACATACTTTCATAATTTAAGAGCTATATACCAATTGCATATAATTGAAAATTATACTGTATATCAAGTTTAACCACATGTACCACACGTACGTAATCACAAACATATATCACCACTGTTATAAGTCTCGTCTCTTATAACATTATATAAATTACAAATACAAACATACGCAAAGATTAAACGCCCACATCACCCACAAATATAAACCAGCTCTATAATTTAAATTCTTCTGATGAAGGTTAACTAGATCTGCAAAACCAAATATATACAATTGTGTACCAATGCGCACACATGAAAGTCGATTTCGATTGTACGACTTCTTTTTTCGCATAATGATATTCATATACTTATAATAAATTATACATTGTGTTATTTATTATACATTTTATTTATATTATTTATATATATATGTATATATTGTATATGGATAGCCCCGCTTTGTCCAGACCTTTATATTAATATAAAATATATTATATAAAAAAAATATGTATTTGTACTTTAAAAAAAAATATATGTTTATATAAAAGAAAAAATATCGACCTATCATATTTTTAATGGTTTTTGTGACCCATATTATTTTTTTTGTTTTTACGCTACTGATATTTCTCAACTAAAAAATGTATTAAAAATAAAATATTTATAAACCTTTTTTAGTCAAAAAACACATTAAAAAGTATATTAACATATTTTTAATAAAACGATTTTGAGGTTTAACTTAAATTTTTATTTATTTAAAAAAAAACTGTCAAAAAAAATTAATAAAAATGCTTGAAATTTCCCCTTTAGAATTAAAAAGATTTAATAATTATATTTATTTTATGGTTTATGTTATTTAGTATTATACAAAATTGGGATAACTTTTAAATTAAACAAAAGAAAGGAAAGATTATTAAGGTCTATGGAACATTTTTTTTAATCTTATCTTGGTAATAGTACCATACAAGGTTTGGATGGGTTTACAGATAAGGTATTTTATGTGCTTAGTTCAATAAAAAGTGTAATGAATTTTGCCTTACATTGGCTCTGTGCCGACATCTTTAACATAATCTTTTGTAGCAAAGTAAATTTAGTAGGTGGAGAATCAGAAGGCTCCAACACATTAGTTGAGATGAATCCATTTCTTGGCGATACCTTCTATTCATAGGCGGATCAGAATAGGTTCTGAGGGGGATATTTCGTCACGATTGTATTTGACAATTATAAATTCTGTTTTTACAAAATTTTGTCTGTGAACGTTTGCGTGCTAAAATCCCTATTGCAAGTTTTTTTATTTAGGTTTTTAAGGTCCTTAATCCAAAAAACCAAAATAAGCTCAACTTCCTTATTCATTTCCTTATAACCAACAACATGAACAACAGCTAAGCTTGAATATTTTGCAAAACAGGGCATTTTCAGCTCTTAGCCTGATACAGCTTAAATGTTTCCTAGAATTTAGACGAAGATATAACCATATACGAAGAAATTAAATTATTATATAATTTTATTTATATAATTTTATAAAATAAATTAGTAAACAAAATAAATTGGGGAAATGTTATATATAAATGATGAATAAGTAAAATACACAATATTAATCAATATACACACATTTCTGAAATCTGACAAAATGTTTTTAAAACTTTTGTGAAATTGTCATCAAATATTTTCTTAGTGTATAGTATTATGTAATATAATATATTTAGCCTTTTAACAATAATACTTGATTACATTCGACCTAATGGCTAATTCGACCTAATGACTGATGAAATTCGTCCTAATGGCTATAAGTGCAGTTTGTAACAAACAAAAATATCGTAAAACACGTGACATAAAGCAAAAAAATTTAAATATAAAAAATATAAACTAAAAAACACGTAATCTAAAAGCGAATAATTTAAAAAGTAATTAATCTAAAAGCACGTTATCTAAAAAAGTATTTTTAAACTATTTTGCTATTTTTTTGTTTTAAGATAAGGTGCTTTTTAGATTACGCGTTTTTAATATTTTTTTAGTTTACTTTTTAGAATAACAGATTTTTAGGATACGTGATTTTACGTTTTATGTGGTTTTTAGATTTCGTGTTTTTGTGTTACACGGCGCGCGTGACTCAATATTATTTCAATAACAAACATATTAGGTTAAATTATATTTTTCGAATTTTCATTATAACTCTTTAGGCTACAAAGGTTTTAACCACGACGATTTTTTCTTGAAAAATAGGTCGTATATAAGAGGTTTAACGACCTTGAAATTACTGTCGGCAATGTATCTTAAAATACTTATGTTCTCAGGCGCTCCGGATTTAAACAATATGCCCCGGTGTCCCAATAAATGTATCCGGGACAAACAAGATAGATAGAAAATTGATCGTCCTTTCTCCTTTGTCAATTTAAGAAAGACTATAACTGGAGTCCTTCCGTTTTTTGACATTTTTTTTGGAATTTTTTCATTGGAGAAGCCATTTTATTAAAAAAACAAGAACGAAAAAGGGCGCAAGCGTGTAAAAGTAACCATTAATTTATAGGCAGAGACTTGAAATTGTATTAAAAAAATATATATTTATTTTGATTTTATTTGTGTTTTTTTTATAGTGAGGCTCCCATAAAATAAATGTTCGTAAAAATATAAATGTAGCCTTTTATATTTTTTTTATATTTTCCGATGAACAATCCCATTCTAAAATATAAATTAAAAATACAATTCCAAACTGACTAGCAATTATATCAAACCTTAAAATATAGATAAACATTCTAAAAGATCGTTTTCTAAGTGAAAGGATGTTTTAAGATTAAAAAAGCACAATTTTTACATAAATTTAATTAATTTATTAATTTTAATTTATATAATAATATTAGTATTCCATATTATCATGTTTTAAGGTTTTTGGTATTTTAAGAGTTAAATCATGGTTTTTAGTGCATAATTGTGGTTGCCCAATTTATAAGAAACAACAATAAACATTTTATTTGTTTTACAGGATTGGATTGAAAAACCTGAAAACTCTACGATGCACAAAGGATTATTTGTAGGCCTGTAGAGACAAAATCCAGGCCCGGTGCGTACAGCGAACGGGCCACTCCTCGCCACCTTAAAAAGTTTTCGTAGTTTTCGTATGATCAGCCAAATGGATATAGATTTTTTATATATTATATATGTCTACAACGAACGATTTCTTTTTTTAAATCGATAATTTCCAGAGAAAAAGAAACGACGAAATATTCTATCTCTTTAATTTGAAGAAAAAAAAAAAATATGCGTTACCAAAAAAAAACAAAAAAAAATCTTTGCGTTATGAAATAGAGCCTAGCTCTTTAAACTGGTAAAAACTAATCAGCTTGGGAGACTTTGGAAGTATAACTTACCTTAACTTTTCAATATTTAACATTTGCAAAACAACTACACAAATTCTTACATATTTTCCAAAACGAAAAACTATAAATAACATAAGTTTTATAAATATTAAAAAGTCATATTATTGAAGTATTGAAATTCGGCCAATCGTGATTCGGCCAATCGTATCAATCGGCCAATCGAATTTCGGCCAACATTTTTTTTTAAAATTGTGATTATATTAATTTTAAATTACAAACATTTTTTAAGTTATATTTGTTTTTTTTTTAACAGTGTAATAGAATAATATTTTTAATAATTTAGTTTTTAATTTATTTTGACTTAACTTAAAATATTATTTGACTACCATTAAAATTAAAAATATGTACATAAATAAGTGTTCAGAAAGCAAAACTCATTTAACTAATTACACTATTTTTAATTAATTAAATTATATTTTAATTAAATTATTAAAATAATTAATTTTAAAATCTGAGGCAAATAATTTACACCTTGTCAAGGGTTAAATAAATATAAATTTCAAAAAAAATTACACGATCTGTATATGTGTGTTTGGAGTCATTTGAGGCGGCCTAATAAAAAAAGGTGAAACCTCTAATAACATCCACCAAAATATATATATATATATCGAGATATATAAATATAAAAATAATATATATATATATATATTGTCCGAAGCCGAAATATGTGTTATAGCGAGACTGAGAGCGTTAATATACCTCAAAGATACAAAAAACTGCTGAAAATAAAGACACATGTGCTAATTGTGTCAGTTTGTGTACTCACCCATGGCAGATGCCAAAATTCAACAGACACTATTCGTCTGACACTGACTGGTATCAGTTATAAATTGGCAGACTTTTGGACTTTTCGTGTACCCCTTTTGGTACTTACTCTAATTATTTGCTACTAGCAAATGTGTCAGCTCGTGTACTCTTAGCTTAATAAAAACTTTTAATATATATTTTTTTATACTTATTTATTGCACTAGCATTAACGAGACCTTATATTAATATTTAGGTAAATGAATTTATTATATGTTATATAGCCTACATGGATGTTGTTATTTGTGATTATTTTACTACCTATAAAATATATATCCCGGAGGCAAGGATAGTTATAGATTTTTTTATGTTATTTTAATAATTTAATGGGACGAGTTTACTTCTATATATGAAAATGGTAAAAATAAATTATCCATATAAAATATTGTGCCCTAAAAATAATTAAATATGCTTCCGAAAAAAAACTTTTCTACAGGACCGAACTGACTACTTTCGCAGTTGGTCAAATATCAAAGAGTGACTGTTAGTGTTTTTCTGACGTGATTCTTTAAAAAAATTGTTTGGCTTCTTTGTTTTTGCTTGTTTTTTAAATTTAATTTAATTTAATTTAATTTAAATAAAATTATATTATAAAATATAAATTAATATCACAGTGTGTATAACATAATTCTAGATATCATTAAGCTAAATTTGAAAAGAAAAATATGTCACAAAATATGTCGATGCGGCGAAAACCGAGATTGAAGTAGCTTGAAATAGCTTGAGGTGAAAACAAAAATTACATCAATCTTTTTAAAAAAAATATGTAATAAATATTTAATAAAAAAATTTAAATTTAATGAAATTTTTTTTTTTTATTAAATAAAGAATACATATAATTTTTCTGGTTTTGCGAACACTATATCTTGAATGACAGACAACGTATATAAATGTTTCAAATTGTTTCATCTATTGTCCAATTCGTTTATAAGTTGCTCAACGCATTATAGTAAGCTGCACGCAGCAATTCTGCGTTGTAAACAGTTGAGCAACCTCACCTTGTGTCAACTGGCGCAAATTGCTTAACTATGTGTAAGAGCTTCGGTCCGCGTTGAGCATGGTAAAAAGGATTTGTTGATCTAGTATGAGAGCTACGATTTGTTGGACAAATTCACAAACAGTTGGACAGTTGCAGTTTGTAGTGTACATTTGAAAAAATATTTCTGCTAAACAGAAATTAACGCTATTTACTTTTTATAAAAAATCTTTTTTCAATTCATTTCTAATTGTTAAATTTAAAGATAAATCTTTTCACTAAGTTTTTATTTATTATGATATTTTATTTTATATTCTATATTGAATTGTAAATTTTAAATCTTATCTTATTTTTTTAACAAAAAATTTACTAAAAACCAAAAAAATAAAACAAGTCTTCGAAACGTATGCACTTTCACGTGGAATGCATATATACCAAAACTCATTACCTAAATAGACAGGTGTGTACGACATATACGAAACACACATTGCACACAAGAACGTGAAAATGTGCGTATGCTCGCTCGTATTTTATTTATTTATGATATATATGTATAAACTTATTAAATACTTTGCAAATTAAGCAAATGCATCAGCATGCACCAGCATTCACCGGCATGCACTACCGAACCAATTCGGGCAACATGTTGCTATTGCACATATTTATGCTTTTCAGTTTTCATTAAAGGTGCACTCGCCTCGCACGCACGCAGGTAAGGGACATTGTATGTTTGCGTGCGTGCACACTGCACACACACACACACACACACACACACACACACACACACACACACACACACACACACACACACACACACACAC
>JAAAKO020056134.1:0-10646 GCA_010015015.2 Bolitophila cinerea | reverse complement strand
CGCCTGTAATCTCGCTCGAATCCGGTTTTTAAGATCACACAGTAATTGGTAGGTGCAATTAACGTAATTAACCGCGGAACGGTGATCAAAGTTTATGTATACACATATGATGACATCTATTTCTATAGTATACAAACGCAGTTATATATATACACACGCACTCGTATATGGATATTTTTAATAATCACCTTTATAACGCAAGTTTTTTTTTTGAAATAATAATAATTGCACCATTTCTGTATAATTTCTTTCGTCTGTTTTATTTCCGTTAGACTTTAGTTTTTAGAGCTTTTTTTAATCTGTCGAAAAAAAATATATTTCAGCATTTTAGTGTGGCTAATATATTTTAATGGCCAAAGTTTTCACTTCTTTTTTTGTTAGTTTTTAAAATATTTTTTCTGGATAACTTTTAATGGCTAAAGTTTAAGTTGTTTTCGTTTTATTTTTAGGGAAAAATTAAATTACCTAAATATTTTAAAATGGCTAACTAAAAGTAGTAATAAGTATGATCATCTTCCCGGGATCGCTAGAAATTTAAATGTAATTCCAAATTTTGTATCCCGAAAAGATTACATGGGTCTAATGGCATCAAATCATCGTGTATTACTAAAAAATGCGCGAGTATTTTTAACCGGAATAATGGAATTCTTAGCAATCAAAAATCGAAGCGGTTTTTTGAAAATAGTATTCCTAGAAATCCATGGAAATACCGGAATATAAATCTCTTTATAAGTCCCTTAAAAAACCTCATTTACTCATCTCCAATATTTGTTTATATGCAAAAACGTATTTTAAATAAACCAGGTCCATATTCAATTTAACGTTTATTATGATTCCTTCATGAATATCTAGAAAAAATGTCAGTGCAAGGATCTTTATTACAAAGGTACTAAATATACAATTATGAAAAATGAAATCCTACTTATTACGAGGCGTATCTCAGAATCAAATAATTTTGTTTTCTGTAATCTTATGGAATATTCAACATAACAAACTAAAGCTTGATTTTAATTTTCACAGTTTCTCAAACAATTTGCAGTTCTAATGGAGCTCTAAAATTCCTGTCGTAAATATTGATTGCGAAAATAAAATTGGTTCAGCTCTAATGGACCTTACATTACTGTGGTTTATAATATACAATTTGCAAAGCTTTAATAGAGCTTTATCCTGCCAAACAGTCCCCTTTTGAGAAATAAAAAAAGGCTTAACTATAATCTACCTCTAAAAATATAATACATAAAAAGTGGGTACAGAGTAATCTTATCTCCAGTTGCCTGGTACACGCAAGCGTGCAACTATACTAGCTTCAGACACCTACCCATAGAGGGTTTAATTCCGATAACCATAAGCCAGTGCGTTTCAGCCGAGATAGGCTCTCAACCAAATGGTTGGTAGGCACCTGGGCCCCCACCCCCGTACTACCATTAATTGTAAAGGGCATCGGTGTTGAACCCCTCGGTCAAGACAATACTCAGACCTATAGTTATATGGGTTTTTCCCGAGCGGTCGACTACAAGTAGTTGGTCGTATCGGTGGTACCGTGGATATTCCTAAAGCCTAAGCGCCCAGTATGGTTCCACCTTTACTTTATTCGGCTCCGTGGGGTCGCTAAGCCCCAACAGGTGAAAAGGGGGCACAATTGCCTCATAAGCTTATAAATAAGCTTGCCTTAATCACCCGACCTGCGGGAAAATTTAGAAGGCTAGTGGGGTAGTGCCAAATTATTGTCATGTTTTTTTTTTAATAGTACAGTTGTAGTACTGTGATGTTTTCTGAAACCCGATTGAAATTTAGACATAAGTTTATTATTATATTTGTGTATTCAACAATTTAATCTTTTATAAGAATTTCAAGAACTTTATAAATAACAGGAAGTATACTAATAGGACGGTAATCACTACATGAAACAGATCTGACTTTTTTCGATATTTGTAAAACTTTGGCTTCTTTTCATATATCAGGGAAAACTGAGGTAGAAATTACAGTGTTAAATATATGTGTGATGATTGATAGAATCGATGGAAGCAGCATAAGAAAAAATCTCTTGGCAAAGAATCCAGACCAACCGCATTAGATTTGAGTTGTGAGAATGCAATAAAAACTTCATTTACTGTAAAATGCCTAAATGAGAATAACGAACTATCAGAAATACAATCAACAGTCACAGTATCAACATTAGGTTCACTACTATTTAAGTTTGTAATAAATTAATTATATTCATCAGCTATAAAAGATGGTAACATTATATCTTTTTTTGAAGAACAATATTAAATTGTTTAAGATTTTTCCAGACTTCTCTTGAAGGTAAACTAAAATCATTTTTTTCACTAATATAAGCATATTTACCTTTTTTATAATAGTAGCTGCTCTATTTCTCAATGATTTAAAAAATAATTTCTTTGAATCAGTTCTAACGTTTCTCCACTGTCTATCTCGATTTACAATAGCTCTATGAACAGATGAACCATTGTGCAGAACATTGAAAAGGACGTATTTTATGAACGAGTTTTAAAGGAGCATGTTTATTAATCAAGTTTAACATTAAAAAAGAAAAGATCTTCGACATACTATAGACTTCATTACAATTAAAAATAATATAATATATTTAATATAAAATAATAATATAAACTTTATGAGCATCAAAATTTATGTTGTTTTGGTCAATAGAAGATATAAATCTTTTATAATATGATTTATCGTTTATGTCATTAATTTGACAATAGTAAGATACAAAAAGAAGATCATGCTTTGAAATTCCAGGAATGCTCACTTGACTACATGTTGAAGTCAAATGAGAATTATTTGTATAAACAAATCTAACAGTAAAGATATACCTTGAAAATGTGTTATAAAATATTTGCAAAGCAAACTGTTTCAATATTTCTTGAAACTTGGAACTTTCGAGTGCTATTTATCAAAATATTTTCATTAAAATCACCAGATATTTAAATCAAGTAGTTTATCATAAATTAAATTAAATTCATCAATCCAGGTGGTTTATAAAAAACGCCAAACTAAATTTTAGTAGATGGAAAAATCATCTCAATAAATAAGTACTCAGCTTTAGGATTAGGATATGATTGTGTGATAATTTTTGCGTTAATACGTTTATTAATGTAAATAGCAACTCCATCTCTCCGTCGAACAAGATGATCATGGCATAGAAGTATAAAATTACCTATGGCCTATGGGCCTTATATCTGTGGGCCTTATGCCATCCCACCTCCAAATCCTAAGTAAACTAATATGATACTATAATATAATTTAACTTTGTTAAATAAGTGTAACAATTTTCTAAGAACTATTAAATTTGGATGTACAACTTAGCACTTTCGGAGGAGCACATTTCACTATAACACAGCCTCGGATTGGAGGGATAACAAACAAAGGCAAACAAAAATGGACAATGAAGAAAAGGTTTGTTTTAAAAATGAAGAGGTTTGATACTAGACCTGTATCCGTGACTCATTGGTTACTTACTTATAAAAAAGATTAAATGGCCTGCGCATAGCTGATCGATCTAACCTTTTTACGACTTTGTCTGAAGTCTCCATGTACGGACTGAGTTTACTATTGTTACTTATTGTTATTGGCGGTTACTTCAGTACTCAGAAGCTGATGGCGGGTAGTGACTGTGGGTGCTTTAATATCCCTTAATCACGTTTTTATTTTCGTTCGAGGGTTGTTCAACAAGGGCAGGCCACCGGGTCAATCTTTATGTTGATGTTTCTATATAATTTTCGGGAATGTCTAAACTAGAGTGATGTTGGTAGACGCGACCATGACCCAGATGGGTTGTTGTGGCACATAAACGAATACTCTGTTGAATATATCACATTGTTGGCTGAGGCGGTAACAACGATGATAAGGGGGTAAATTACGTCTCATAATACAAGTCCTTATTTGCTTACGTGCTAGCTGTCAGATGGGCCATTGTATAGTATAACCGGATAATGCCCTGCCAACCATAATATGCAAATGCCATGTTGTTTTAAAATCAGGTTTAGCCGAGAATGCACGTGGCACGAACCTAATCAGTTAGACTTCTTAACGAAAATTATCTCTAATTATAAAATCTTACTTAATAATGAGACCAGTGCACTATGCAGTAATCTTTAAATTGTATAAGCTATGTATTATGCAGTTTTCTGACATTTCTTAGCATAGGACCCAATGTCACAGATTTAAATTTAATACTTTCTATACCGCGTTCCTGGATTAACTAATAATCGAGTTTATGTAGTAGTATACAAGATACGAGAATTATTCTAGTGTCGTTTTAATTTGAAGGCGCCCAAAGTATATTGCACACGAAGTTACACAAATTGCAAAAGACGCAAATTAAAAGTTCCAAATAGCGACCCACAACACATTTTATGCTTTTATTAAACTAGTGTACGTCAAATAATCGTAAAATAATTGTTAATATTTTTAATTAAATAATAAGAAAATACTGTTTAATAATAAAATAAGACAGGTGGCAAGCAGAAGGTAAACAAATTGGTTAAAATTATTAAAAAAATGTTTGAAAGTTTTAATTTTGTATTACGATTAAAAAGTAAACCTGAAATTTTGGACAACGCTATCCACACACACTTTATTTTATGGTCTAATGAATTGAGAAACTCGAGTTTAAAGGTTGTGGATCAAGCTATTACAAACATAAAATGAGATTCAAACGAAATAAATAAAATATGCGCCATTCTGTCATGCGTAGAAATATAAAATTATTAAAATTTTAAATTTATTTCAAAACATTATGACAATAATATATTTTAAAATATATAAAAGTACCATATCTTACTATACAATTTTGAATTGTTTTGGGTTTTGGTTATAATTTTCTTTTTATTTTGATCAAGGTTAGACCCTGAAAATGGTAAGGTAAAACATGTTTAGTTCAGCTTTTTTATAACCTAATCGTCAGGGCCCTACTTATCATCTATATATTAGTTGTGTCTTTCATTAAAATGGTTCACCGGTATTAGTACAAAAAAAAGGAAACAATATTAATTAAATACAGATGAAATACATAAAATCACTATAACAGGTATTATTATTTATATATATATATATAATCGCACATATGCTATATCATACAAACGGGTATTTGAGTGTTGAACGATTCAACGAAGCGAAACGTCATTGAAGGGTGATAAAACGTGCAATAAGAATAAAATAAAAATATAAATATCAAAGGTGTGCGTACGCAATCATTTAAAGATAAAACGATATAATAAGTATCTATATATAAATGTATGAGGGCACGTGTGTTGAGCACTCGTATATTACCTGACGAATCTAGCATTATGAAAATATGCTGACATTCGAATTAAATAAATGCGAATTATTTGTTTAAATATTGTTATGGCACGTGTCAGACGCACACGCGTTCCAGGCGCACGCACACAATTTTAGTATGTCACCCCTACAAAATGGACCATGTTCAGATTGCCGAACGACGCCGCCACCGCGCCCGCTGCTTACGGGGGATGTTTAATAAAGCAAATATTATAGATTTTCCCACCCGGAATTACGGAGGGTTCGTACGCAGGTAAATATTAGTTATTATTTTTTTTAAATTAAAATTGTTTTAAATCAATTCATACAAAATTATTTTTGTAAAAAAAAACTTTGAATAAATGTGAGAATGTGACCTCCTTCACAAGCAAGATGGAATCAATTTAACGCGCACGATTTCCTGCATAACACACAGCAAAAGACCCGCTAAAAGTTTTATACCAAAAATCGTGAGCGGTCAGGGTACGATATATATATTATATATTATATATAAAATATACAGACACAAGCGCACAAAATATTGAAGAAACATTAAGATAACCAAACACTCCGAAATCTCAAATGAGCGACCTTTACAAATACAGCAGCATCGTGCTAGATGTAGCACCTTTGAATCAAATTTCTTATGTCAATAGTTTTCCACCAACTAAAACAAACTGAAGAGTTTTACCGAAAATATAAAAACTACTATACTATATATATATATACCTTTATATATATATTATACAGCATATCCAATACATATATAGTATATATATTTTTGTTTTGATGTACTAGTCTGCTACTGCTGGCGATCTGCGTTTTATTTGAGCAAATATGGCGGGAAGTGTGATTGACGTCTACGCCGGCCGCGCCGCGTCGCGATGTTCACTTAAACTAATTATATAAACATAGTATACAAAATGTACAGCAAAACTACCAGCCGAAAACCGGCGTTTAGCTCGGTTTTAAAGGCGAATCCGTTATTGGTCAAATTTGAATTTTATGTTTCTGATCAATGTTGAGTTAAGATAGACAGACGCATAAATGTATTAGACATACCTACGGCGCAGCGCGGCGTGGCATAGTGTATAATAATTTTTTTTATGTTCAGTTGGTAAAAAATAATTTAAAAAAATATTTATCACATCTTGTTATACGTCGTTGTACCTATGTTTTGTGTTCTTCGAAACAGCTTTAACGATATGGACTCAACTTTGCATTTAGATGAAAACCGGTAAAAAAATACGTTTGACACAGGTGTCATACCTGAAAAAAGTAGCATTTCCCCGTAAAATCGCTTTTCTTTACGTGTGTGTGAACCAATTTGTAATTTGTTCTTTGCCACGAATTTGATCGCAAAATAAAATTAACCAACGAACAACGTGGATATAACAACGCCGTTTAATTGAGTGTTTATGTGGTAACTGGTAATGCAAAAACTTGATTGTACAGACAGCAACATTAGTTAAGAAAATATGCGAAAAAATAAAAATCAGCGTACTGCGTTTGAAATGCTACTATATAAAGAAAACTATAGTTTGTATAGGTGATGTCACGACCGGCTGATTTATCCCAGTCAATTGATCCTGCACTATTTATTCCGTATATTTTTTTGCGAAATATAAGTGAAATATAAAATACATCAAATTATATTTAAATTCAAAAAATACTCTTTTAAAATATAATATAATAACAATATAAGACATTTTTGATAGAAAAATTTAAAATAATATTTCTAATTGGTCATAATGTACTATTTCACATCCCTCAATACGGCTTTTTCTAAGGTTGTTTTTTTAAAGAATTGTTCTAAAAGGTGTCATTCATACAGTACTAGTTCACATCCCTTAATATGCCACTACAATTTTCTACATCTTACATTCCCCCGTTTTTAAGGGATATTTTGGAAAAAAAAAATATAAAAGTGTCGGTCATAATGTACTTTTCTTAAATGTTTTTTAGGTATCAATATTGGAAAAGGTGTCAGTGATATATCTACATCCCTCAATCCATCATTTTCTTGGGTTGATTTTGGACCAAAATATTGGGAAAGATTTCTATCATAGAGTACTATTATACATCTCTCTATCCGCTGTTTTAAATAATAAATATAAGAATAAAAGAATATTCAAAAATGTAGAATATTAATATTATTTCAAATACCTTTATCCGCAATTTCATGGGCTTTTTTAATAAAGAAATATTTAAAAATGTAGATATTTTTAGCAGTACAAATGATGATTACTAGGGTGGCTTGCATATAATAAATTATGTATTTTTTAACAACATTTTTATAATATAAATTGAAAAAACCAAGCAAGCTCGGTTAACCAGGTACTATTATGTGCCTTAAGGCTGTTAGGCACATAACCCGCATTTATGGTTAATTGAATATTTTTAATAATATATAAGAGAAAAATAACAATATATCGATGAATTCCGGTAAGTGTGGTTAAAGTTTCAGAGGGTTTGTTTAGCTGTCATATTCAATACAGTTGAATGTAAAATATGCGTAAAAAATAAGCTCAAATATACAAACAAATAATATAAAAATATTTTGATTAAAAATATAGACTATAAATTTATCTATTTTTATTTTTAACTATTATTCTGCGATGAACATTTTAGAAGTTATGACGATTTAAAGATGTTATATAGTAGTAGAATTGTACATAAAACATTTTTCAAAATTTTTGTTATGTACATAATGCAAATAAATAAATAAAATAACTTTACGATACAAAATATTATTACAAAATATTTGTTTAATAGTTTTAAGAACTAAAATTAGACTGTAACAAACAAAAAGAGGAAATAAGTATATCTATGTAAGCAAAAGAGTATATATTGTCCTATAAGAGTACGTCTGGTCAACTACATTAAAACGCATTTCTATAATTACAATACATTATTTGTATCAAATATAATAAATATAATAACATAACAGTAATTTACAATAGCCCTGTTTTATGAATGATCGCGATAAAAAGCTAGTGCGGTACCGGGTTTTGGAAATACAACTGTCTGTCTCCGTAAAACAGCTATAAGATTCAAACCGATAGCATGAATGCATTTAAAATTTACTGAAAAAATCCATGAAATGTTGCCTTCAATTATTTTACTACAATTGAACGATAAATTTGTGCAACGTACTATCAAACGGACGGCAATGCACTACAACGGCACCAGCAAACTCCAAAAAACGTGCCTCTTCAATTAGACAGAAATCTAGAGCGCTCTAAACTATGTCTGGCGCAGGACCTGAACGTGAGCATCAGTATCTAAATACACGCACTTCAAAAAAAGATAAATGTAAAACCTTTTAAAAAAGAGTGAAAGACATTCACTGCTTTGCAGCGTCGCAAGAGATTAGAATGATCGAAGCCAATGATTCGCTTGTACGATAATGGAATATACCCACCTCGGTGTTCTCCGAGGGAGCACATTTTGCATTGAGCAATTTGTCAATACACAAATCGATCGGGTTTGGTTGAAGGGACGAATCGACAGACAGGAGCATATCAAATCATGGTCTGGGCAGCAATAACCGAAAAATGCCATTCTCTGCTCATTTTTCAGACAATGAGATCAAATTAAACAACAAATTTACCGAGATAAGGTTTTGTGACCTGGATTGATACCTTTGCTGAATAAAAAAATCGGTTTGAAGCTTTAAACTTTCCATAATGATTTGCCAAATCAAATAACACGCAAAAATGTTTTAAATCAAACTTTCCAGTTTTAATCGACTGAAACATGTTGCTGATTTGAATCCCAGTAGTTTTGTTTTTGGAGCATTTTGAAGGCAAAAAAAAAAACAAAAAAACTATAAAACTAAAAATATTGGAATCGCTTAAGCTATCCCTCAAGCGAGAATAAGACATCATTCGTACAATTCGTTCTGGAAGAAACTTTTGTTTTTCGCAAATTCCAAGTGCTTATATTTGCATCGGAATAGCATTTAAAAAAACTTTGGAATTTCACCTTTATTTAAAAGAAATCATATAAAAAGGTTGTAAATTAGTCGAAATTTTGTTAGTTTTAAATACAGACAATTCATTTTGAAAACCCTAACCCTTTTTGAAAAAGATAAATATTTGAGCCTGCTGATTATACCAAGTGATAGCAAAGTAGCGTTCATAAAACAGGCCTCATATTTGTTTCCTAATAATAGTTGCAGTAACACGATCTCAATCAAAAATATGGCAAGTTGGTCAACGTATTTCCAAAACCTCTTGATTTGTTTTGGACGTATTAATACCACAGAGAGGTCAATATTTTCGAGAGGAAGTTAGAGAAAAGTTCTTTTCTGTTAGGAAGTTAATGAAGAATTTCACCAATATAAAGGGAATGTTGTTGACGGAATCGAAAAAAAATTGGAATCTCTAAGCTTATAATTAGTTATCTTGGTTAACTAATCAAACTTGGGAAGCTTACCGGCAATCTTCTTCCTAAACCGGAATACGAAAAGGTGTTTTTAAAGAAAAAAATGAATACTATATTTCCCAAGCCATTATCGTATTTACGAGGTTGTTGTTTCAGTATTGTTCAGCAAATGGTTGAGACTATCATCGGATGTGTGATGAACAATTTCCAAGTAGTAGAATCTAAAATAGAAAAGAATAAATTAAAAAGAGCAAAAAATGTATTTAAGAAATAAATTAATAACAAGGAAATGCCTCGACATGATTATAGAGAAAACGGTGGAACTATAGGTTTGATGGTTTAAGCCAAATTGCAATTACAAGATGGAACAGATTTTCATATCATGAAACCGACAGCATATAATATTTATTTACTGCTACAAGATTTTTTAATTTCGAAAGCAATTTAAATTAAATAATGGGAATGAAGAGAAACTTTATGATTTTTGCAAATTTACCTCTATTAAGTATCTACGTTAAAACATAAATAGCATGTCCAATATCAAGTAAAGTACCTATAAATGATTTGAATTTTTATCAGTAATTTAAAAAGGTATATTGGACCAGAGATGATACCATTAGCATTGTTCTCATTAAATCATTCGGCATAGATAAATCGGGGAATTATTAGACGTTTCCAATCCTTTCCTGAGAATTGGACAAATATAGCAATCAATTTAAAAAATATTTATGTACTTGACACAGAATACCTGAAACTCAACATCAATTCGCTTGCTCGGTTTAAATGTACATTTTATGTTAAACAAAGATCCCGAGGATTGGAAATCCTCAAATCGATCAGTAGCTTGTCGTACTTCACAATAAGACAATAACAAAATCTGAACCTGAGATGCAAATATTATTACAAGTTGCTGAAGCAAAATATTTTATATATATATATATATATATATATATAGATATATTATATATATATAGTAC
>JAAAKO020056123.1:0-10646 GCA_010015015.2 Bolitophila cinerea | reverse complement strand
AAAAAAACCTCATATTTCATATAATTTGCTATAGGGAGAGGAGGAAAGGAGGGGTAGCGAAAATGAGGATGCCATTATTTTGTAAATGGGCAAATCTTTTTAGGGCAGTGTACGCTTAATATGGTTTTAAGTCATTTAAACCTTTGTTCGTGGTCAACTGGCTCATACTAAATTGAACAAGATCAACCAAATGTATGAATATTATAATTTTTTGTGGCATTAGGGGTATACGGCCCTAAAAATTAACGGCTGTATAGATTTGACATTTTTAAAAATGGCATCATTTCTTTAATTTTTTCCCTCCTCCTCTATCTCTATATCAAATTGTTTGAAATATGTATTTTTAAATATCTCCTTAAAGAGGAGTTAGATCCCCTTCCCCTTTTTTAATTATAGATATTTTAAAAGCCTTCAATTTGATACCAACACACTTACCTTGAATGACGGAACGCTCCGATTTTTATTTTTTTAACAAATCTTTGAACCCTTCCCACTTCTAAGGGGTTCATTTCCTAAACATAAAGTGTTGTTTTTCGGTGTAACGGGGTTTCTCTTCGAAATCTCTTTGTTGCAAAAGTGTAGTTTAGACCATCGGCTTAAACTGCACTTCAGCCCTAATCCTAAAGTGCACATGTTTCCATTAATTCTATTTTCTTTTTATTTTTATTTTATCTATTTAAAAAAAATGAAACTTTTCACTGCTGAAAAGTTGTGAAAAGTTTTCATTATGCCAGAATCGAAACTTTTGTTTTGCACGTGACTGTAAACAAAGCGATGATTTTTGACACTGACAATTTATACCTCCAAAATATTAGGTTATGTCCAATTGTGTAAAACTAAAAACATAAACAATCCTATAACAGACTTAGGTTTTTTTATTTAGCTCCCTAAACAAGCAAATAAGGTTTCCAACCATGTCAAAGGTGATCGCAGACTATATGTTCCTCTATGAGTAAGTTCGAATCCTCTCCATTAATCTGTTTTTCTTCAATTTATCTGGTTTTCAGCTTTTTGATGGACAAGAGCATCGAAAGCCAAACGTTTGAGAATATGTCGACGGTTGTGCAAAAGAAATTTTCTAAACAAGATTTTCTCAGTGGTATTTCAATGGTTTACTTAATGTTATATAGAAACTATATAGTATCTTTCACGTTTTAGTGGGGACCTTATTGACGGCCCTTGTGCGACAAGGGGACTTACCCGGCATTCTGCAGAAGATCAGCGCTTACTACATTATGTTCGATCTGTTCAAGGGTGACACCACACACGAAACACCCTTTTTGTCGGTTTTCTTGGGAGTCGTTGACTCGAAGGAGCCACTTGTGTCGAAGGTTAACCTGATCGAACGAAATTTCGTAACACAACTTCTGAAATCCGGAACAAAGGAAGTAAGTAATACAAAAAAATGCTTATGGATGAAAAATTATTAGGAATATCTATCTATCTATCTATATTAGATGGCCAAGCAAACGCCCAACTATATCCTGCAACATGATGTGGTGCCGCTTGTGTATGATCTTACTGCATTAAAGCACCAGGCCGGCGAACGACAGAAGGAACTTCCGACAACTGTTAAATGTGGCATCATGAACGTTATCTCAGCACCTAGTGCTGCTACGTCTGACGCAACGATTAAAGATCTAATTGAGGGTTTGCTTAAGGTCGACAGTCCACTCAAAAATGTGTTTGCACCACAATTCATGACAATAGCTCCACCGTTACTTCCCGTTGAAGATGAGGTTTGTCTTCATTTTTTAAACCGTGTTTTTGCTTAATTGCTCTATATTTTTTTTAGCTAATTTGGTTTGATTTGACAAATCCGGCCTGGCACAAACCTATTTATGATACCACCATCAGTAGTCAAAGTAATGTCAGCTCTGAAGCGAAACGACTCATCGGGCTGGCATTTAACGAAGCACTCAACATTCAAGATCGATCGGTGTTGCTGTCCGAATTGGAAAAGGACCCAAACATGGTGTACCACATTGGCCTAACACCCACCAAGGTATTAATTTAGATATAGTTATACATCTTTAGAATTGTATTAATCTAATTAACGATAACTATAGCTTCCAGACTTGGTGGAGAATAATCCGCTGGTGGCCATTGAAATTCTCCTTAAGTTAATGCACTCTACTCAAATAACTGAATACTTCAATGTGCTGGTTAACATGGAGATGTCTCTGTATTCGATGGAAGTTGTGAATCGGTAGGAATTAAAATTATAATTCTTAACTTATCTAATAACGTTATATTAAACAGGCTCACGACATCAGTGGATCTCCCCACAGAATTTGTATACCTGTATATAAGTAACTGTATTTCGACGTGCGAAACCATCAAAGACAAGTACATCCAAACACGACTGGTACGACTGCTATGCGTTTTCTTGCAGAGTCTCATTCGGAACAAGATCATAAACGTAAAAGAGCTGTTCATCGAAGTGGAGGCATTTTGTGTGGAATTCAGTCGGATTCGTGAGGCAGCCGGACTGTATCGTTTGCTAAAACAATTGGAAATCGGCGAACCTCTGCCGGCAATTGCGACAACGTCTAAAGGCAAAGATTAGTTACACCGGAATTTACTCAGTGCAAAACTGTTATACAAGATCGAAATACAATTTTAAATATCTTATAAAATAAGGAGTGTTTGTGTTGACTTTTGAATTGCAATAAAATGCCCTCATGTTAGCGTTTCGCCCTTGGTGACGCAAGCCTCCAGATAGTCGATGCGACGCTCGAGTGTCGTAAGTTTCTCGTTGAGGACCGCCAATCTGGATCGGCAGGACATATCTATGCAAATTGAATACATGTTTTGTGGTTTGAGTGTACCGTGTGTAGAGAGTTCAAGTAAAATTCACACCCATACCGAAAGAGTTCAAGAAGTCGGTTATTCGCTTTATACTGGCTGTAATGACTTCAATGTACTCGCGGTTTGCCCAGTCTTGGTGGATCTGCTTCTGAATGGCTTCGCGATGCACACCGGCCATTGTGCAGCTATGGATGTTTGAATACAAGTAAAAACAAGAATTTGGAAATGTTTAGCAAGAAGTTTAGATGTAAATAACACAAAATTTTCTGAATGACATACAGAGACGAATGACGGATCACGAAACTGAAACTCGAGTTGTCAAAATGAAAATATTTTACTCATCATCTCGAATATCGTATTATATAAAATGGGCAATTGTAGAAAAATAAATTATAAATGCATCTATATATCTATAAAATTAGCAAACTTATTATTAAAAAAGGTAAGTGTTAAGGTTGCATTTATTAAATTTTTAAACAGAGCTTATTTTAAAAACCTCTCACATATAATAAATTTATTAAAACCAAAATAAAAAAAATAGGTTGCGTTCTGTTTTTGCATAATATTCGAATGGGTTTTCATGTTTTTAAACGTCACACATTTAGTCATTTTCTAATTCCATGGTATCATATGCAACTTTCAAATAATTTCTTTTCATAAACTTCAAAACTATGGCCGCAACTCGGTCTTTGGTCAGTTATTTGAGTTCAAATAACTTGAAATTTATCGGTGCCCGAACCTTCCAAACGGCACAAATCCGTTCGTTCAGTGTATGCGACTCATGCTGCAGGCGGAATGAGGCGTTCGGAACACCTGTCCTATCCAGGAAGCCTCCTACAAACTGTAAGTTTTTACCGTGTGTAGAAAGTGTGTCTCTGTTTTTTCATTGGATCGTTCGCTTTTGACCCCGCGGTTACATCATTTCAAGGATTTATCTGTATTGTTATTTTTTTAATTATGTTATAGATTTTAATTGTATGGAATGAAACCTAGAGAGTTCCCGGTTTACACTTTACAAAATTAAACATAACCTCAACCTCAACATTTTATAATAATTTTACGATAATCAATATTCGATTGCAGTCTCCAGTTATGTTCGTAGCATTCACACATCGACGAAACTACTGAAAAAAGACTATTACCAGGTCTTGGGTGTAGCCAAGAACAGCGCAACCAAGGACATTAAAAAATCCTACTATCAACTGGCGAAAAAGTATCATCCAGACACGAATAAAGAGGATCCCGATGCAAACAAAAAGTTTCAAGAGGTGTCCGAAGCTTACGAGGTGCTCAGCGATGAGACTAAGCGACGCGAGTACGACACGTACGGTCAGACATCCGAGCAAATGGGACGCGCTGGAGGTGGTGCACCTCGAGGACCACAGGGATTCTCACAGAACTGGCAGTTCAGATCAACAGTAGATCCCGAGGAACTTTTCCGCAAAATATTCGGCGATGCCAACTTTGGCGGTCAGCAAGGATTCGATGATTTCTCTGAGTCACAGTTTGGGTTCGGCGGTGCTCAAGAGGTTATGATGAATCTAACTTTTGCACAGGCTGCGCGCGGCGTTAACAAGGACATCAATCTGAATGTTGTCGATACGTGTCCAAAGTGTTCCGGTTCAAGATGTGAGCCGGGCACAAAACCGGGTCAGTGTCAGTATTGCAATGGAACTGGCATGGAAACGATCTCGACCGGGCCATTTGTGATGCGGTCCACTTGTCGCTATTGTCAGGGTTCCAGGCAGTACATTAAGTATCCTTGCGTGGAATGCGATGGCAAAGGGCAAACGGTAATTTTAATTGATTATATTTTCATGAGTCGTTGCGATTATGTGGTGTATTTTGTATTTCAGGTTCAACGTAAGAAAATTACAGTTCCAGTTCCGGCTGGAGTGGAGAATGGTCAGACCGTTCGCATGTCTGTTGGACGCAAGGAGGTCTTTATCACACTTAAGTATGATTTCTTACAAATATAAAAGAAATTAAGTAACTAATCGTGTTTAAAAATATCTGTATAGAGTCGAGAAGAGTAACTACTTCCGTCGAGATGGAGCTGATGTTCACACTGATGCGGACGTCTCAATAGCACAGGCCGTTTTGGGTGGCACAATTCGAGTCCAAGGCGTCTACGAAGATCAAAGCATTCAGGTAAAAATATATAATCAATAAAATACTATAAAAATAGTAAATATTTAATTTCGTTATTCAGATAATGCCCGGAACATCATCACACGCTAAGATTTGCCTGAACGGTAAAGGCTTAAAAAGAGTTAATTCACATGGAACCGGAAACCATTACATAAATGTTAAAATCATAATTCCAAAATCTCTTTCCAAGGATCAAAAGGCACTAATGCAGGTAAATTATTTACGGGAATAAATATTAAAAATATTAGCTATTACTAAATATTGTATTTCGTACCAGGCATATGCTGAGATTGAAGAGAACACCCCTGGTCAGATTATGGGCGTTTCCATCAAAACCGACGGTAAGTCCGCCTCATCTGGCGCATCTTCTCATCCCCCTCCATCAGACGAACCAATTTCAGCGAAGTTCACACAGGGTGCTCGAGAAGATGACAACTACTCGAAAACTGACGAGACCGATACGCACGAATATCGCAAAGAGCGATTGGGTCCAAATTTCTTTTTCTTCTTTGGATTTTTCCTTATTTCTATGGGAGTATTCGGTTATATGTTAGTACCTAGCTATGAGGACGACCTAGACTACGAACGCGAGAAAGTAATTCGTGCTCGTGAAGAGGAAGAACGTGAACTGTACGAAGAGTCAGTGCGAGCTGCTGGTAGATTAGGTCCATTCAGGGATGCGTAGATACGATAATTGTAGACACGATTCAAGTATACAGTAAAATCTGTATTGGATAAGTTTGAATTACATTGCATTTCAAACCTTCTTATAATTGTTATTTTGTATTTAATCAAAACAATAAATTTGATAACACCCTGCTAAAATCTTGTTTTACAAAAGAACAATTATAAGATTTATAGTGATAGAATATGATTTAAGTGATACCTTATAGATTTGTCAAAGTATGCAACTAAAAACTCGAAAACATTTGCAGGCTCCAAGGAATGTTATACATCGCCCAAGGATCTGACGGCCGCTGTAAGGGAAGCTCTGCGCCAGGTTAAAAATTCCACCGAAACTTCAGTAAAGGAGGAAAAACCTGCATCAGAACCGACGGATACCGAGACATCTACCACTAAGTCTACGGAAACAACAACGAGTACCACAGACACAAATACAAAACCCACGGAAACGACAACCAAACCCGCGGAAAGTACAACCAAAGACGGTGACAATGGTGTTAAAAAGCGCGATAAAATCTAGACAGTAAACTTTACGAGATTCCGAGTTGTAATTTGTTTTAAATATTACCGTTGTTATATTATATTATTGTTTGCGTGTAAACAAATTGCACATATAGACATTTTTAAGGGGTTTATTTTTACATTAATAAATCTTGAAAAACACAGTGTATACACAACTAATTAATTTATTTTGTGATAGACTAGCTAACTCCGTGCGCTTTTTGGAGTCCATCCAATAGGCGACGTTTCTCGTCGTTGGTCTCACGGTACGTCTGCAGACACAGTTCGATCTGAGATTTCTTCACCGCTCGTGATTTTGTAAACTCTTCAATGAAGTTTAATGCAATCTCGTCCGACTTGAAGTCATCGCTGGTTTTTCCGATGGAATTTTCAATGTCCTGTCGCAGTTCACCGCTATCGGCTTTATGTAGACTACGCCCAGATAGCTGGTCTGCGGATTGCAGCTGGTTCAGTTGTTTCAAAACGCTTTCATCATATGGTTCGTCGTTTAGTTTTAGCATCAGGCAAATGAGCTCTACACCATTCTTGAGATAGTCTCGTTTGATCATGTCGATAAGCAAATCGTCAATATTACGATGCCAGGCCAAGAAGAAACTGAACGTACCGAAATGCCGGGTAGATCGCAGGCAATCGAATTGTCGACTTTCGTTAAGGTGCAAGTACACCTCACTTGAAATACGATGGAACTCCAATTCGTACGGTTCAAACTGAATGCAAAGTCTGTCCAAGATGAATTCGTATTTAAATTCGTTCAGGCATCGCTTTAGGTGCTCTGGCTCGAACATGCGCGGTGGTCGAATTCGTCGTCCCTGCAGCGGAAAGTAGATTTGATTCATGCGTTTGCGAATGTCTGCGGTGGCATTCTCTAGGGTTCCGTCTGGATGGCGTACAACGATTGTTCGCTTTGTATTCTTGATGCCGTACGTTATGTCGGTTATAATGTGCTTTGACTCATCGAACGACTGCATTCCCGGTTCTTTGGCAATGATTTTGTGCTGATCCTCTTGAATCTATAAACATATAAATTTATGTATATTCAAAAATATCAACTAGAAATAGACATATGTACTTTAACAATTGGAGCCATTTGCAGTAGAGCCTGTGCCTTTTCCGTGGAGGCCTTTATTTCATTCTCAATTTGTTCAGTGGTCATAAACTTGTACTCGACTTTATTGTTTGGTACGGTGCGTCGTTTGAACACACGCTCGAGCTCCAGTCGTGTAAGAGATTTCAGCAGAGTCTGTGTGCTCGGATCAATGAACTTGGCTCCAGGATCTTTGTCTGTATTTGGAGAGCCGCGATTTATATAAAACCAAAACTAAACATAACCACAAATTTGTTACCGTATTGTAGAAAATTGGTGGCAGTAGTACTGCTGCATTTCGCGGTGGAGGCGATCAGAGCATTGGACACCTTCAACGTCTGTCGACTGGCCACTTTCAGGAAGCGGGACATTGCACAAGTTTAAGTATACGTGCAAAGGAAAAGCAAAACAGAAAAATTGTAGTGGTGCCTCGAAGATCGACGGAGGATTTTTCTTTATTTTACAAGACTTCAAAGGTTGACATTTGACAGCTGTCAATTATGACATTTATTTTTTTGTATATACACTAGTGACATCTTGTTAAAATGACTTACCAAAGATTAGAACCATTATAAACAAATTTAAAATATTCACAATAAATTTGTAACGATATTTAAAAAATGTAAATTAAAAATCTGCCAAAAGTAGATCTCGGGAACGATTTATTCATAAATAAACTATAAGCACTAGATTTAGTTGCAGATCTGTATTTAACTAAAATCTTGAAATGAAATGCAATACTTATTAGAGATATGATAATTTATTCAAAGTTTTTTTTTCAGGCGGCTTTAAATTTCCTAAATGAATTGTTTCCTTTAAAGCCTCCCCGAGTGGCATTCCCGCTGTAACCGTTAGATTTCTTTGCAAAATTCCTAACCTTATCGGAATACTTTCCAGATGGCGGAGTGTATACCTTCTGGTCTACTTCACTTCGGTGTTTCTTCAGTGTACCCTCGGATACATCGTCAGCACCAAAACTCACAAGAGAATGGCGTTTCCGGTTTGATTTGGTGTTCTTCTTGTCCGCATCCGTCGAGAGATTTTTCGGGTCCACTGCAACCTGAGATTTCAATTTCCAGGACAACTGAACTGTCTGCTTGAATGATGGTGGAGAATGGAAATAATCTCTAATAAGAGAGAGTATATTAGATGTTGTTTTCAATGCTGTGATCTTGATTAGGTTATCCTCGCTTTCAAGTTGTTCGGCAGTTTGTCCGGCAATCGATTCTCGTATGGCTTTGATGTAGCCCTGTGTTCCCCGGGCAAGGAACTGCAAGCGAGAGCGTAATGTCTTTAGACTGTCTGCATCGCCTTCAAATTTAAAGAATTCGGAACTGAGCTTTCCAAGGGAGTTTAGCGTGAACATCAGGCATTCAATGTGTGAGAACTTCAACGATGGAATGGGTATTTCAGTGGCGTCTACATCAGTCGGTGGTACGGGTAAGTATTCCTGTAAAAATTAAAACAAAATATTAAAAATATTATATAATTAATTATAATTTCAAAACTTACCAATAAAATGTTAAAAATCAAAAATGATAATTTATCGTCAAGCTGTCCACTGAAACGGCTCATCTCAGCGACTACTCTTAGTAGCCTCAGCTGAATCTCAGAAGTATCTGTGGCACCAATTGTGGTCCATGCATCCAGTGGGAGGAACTTCTCACACACAACGGTAAGGAACGCCGTTGACTTCACTTCAGTCTGAAATAAGTAAAAATAGATTGTTTTAGTATTGATATTTTATTAGTCGAAGATGTAACTTACTGAAAAGTAAGGCAATGCCAGCGAAGCACAGTGGATAAATCGCTCAACAACTTCATTTTCAATAACATCCGATTCCATTTCGGCTTTTTCCAAACAGATATCCACTAGTTCGTCATGTCTGGTCTTACCTAAACTGGTCGATTTCAAAATGGACAGGCAGGTAGTAAATTCATCAGCCGTTACATCCTAAATTATATAGTTTGTTATTATAATACTGATTTTGTATATAAAGGTTAGATTATATATATTACCTGGAGTGTTTTCTTGACAAGTCCGATCAGCTGATCTTCAACTTCTGTGCTGATTTTCTCAACACTAACTTTTTGTATATAATTCTGTACAAATGCTAAACAACGACTTCTCGTTGCCTCATCCGCGCTTGTTATTTGGCAAAAGATACCATCTAATGTTCCGCTGACATCAGCTTGAACTAAAGATTGCAGTGCAGTTGTCACTTGAAGCAACTCGAGCTTGTCCTCTACGACAAGCAGTTGTGCCAATATATCGGCTATTTTCGGAGTATACCCAGTGGTCTCCTTGCATAGAAGCGGAAGACTCTTGATAGCCTGGCGACGAATCTAATATAAAAAATAAATTATAAAGTTGTCCAGAGAAGAAAATTCAGTGTACTTACGTTGATGTCATCATCCTCACAAAGGTCTAACTGGGCATCGATGGCATTTTCTGCGAGATTTGGAAAATTACCGATGAACTTCCCGATAAACAACGATGCCAGTTGCTTCTCTTTTGAGCTGCCCTTGCTAGCATCCAAGATCTCCTGGTATTCTTTCTCGTGCTCTGTGATCTTTTCGCCAGCTTCGGACAAAATCTCGTAGTTTTTGTAGAGAGTATCAACGGTAGAGTCCATTTTGATTTTTTTAAAGGTTTGATTAGGTAAACAAAGTTTTAAGTTAAAGCGTGACACAGTTTTGTCGGATAATTCAGGTTTATAGATTAAGATGGCAAAGAAATGATATTACTGGTATATGTTGCTACTTTGAAGGATGTAGATTTTATAATGGTTCAAATTTTCAACCACTCGCTTTTATACGGGTGTAATTACCAGATACTACCAGAAAATTTAACACCCTTTTTTTACAATGTTTATATACAACAGGTACTTTTGAAATGTATATGAAAGAGGTGATTTATTATTTGTTTTATTACTTACAATTGAATTTCGTAATTATTGTAATTTCGTTGTTGGCTTATATAAAAAATAAAGGGAAATCCATATTTCAAAGGTTTATTGAGTTTTATGAATTTGAATACTTTATACAGCCCTACAAGAAGAAAGATTAAAAATGGTAATAGATACATATTTTTTGGATTTAATTTATTGAGTATTATTTAATTGGTTTTAAAATGCTAATATGGCGGCATGAAATAGACCCCATAAAATTTTCAAAACACAATAACAATCACGCTTCACTTTTGTTTACAAAAACAGCGAAGAAGATAAAAATAAATTAATGAATATTTTGCCTGTTACCATATAATGAAGCATTTTTTTAATTAGGGACAGCTTAAGTGGAAGTCGTGCGATTGCATGACTAAAAATGATGCTACAATTAAATATAAATCAAAGGATTGAAAATCAATAATGGTATCTGCGTATAAACTATAA
>JAAAKO020056112.1:0-10647 GCA_010015015.2 Bolitophila cinerea | reverse complement strand
CCTCCGGAAAATGATAAGTACGGCCATTTAAGACGAATTATAATTGAACGATTTTTGGAATCAGCCCAACGCAAAATCTGTAAAATGTTGTCCGGCGTTGGTCTAGGCGAAAAAAAACTATCACAGTTTTGCAATGAGCTTAGAGCTTAGGCAGCTGGGCGGTGTTAATGTACCGGATGAGATGGAGGCTGCCCAGATTGCTCAACTGCGTTTACAGCAACAGGTTCACGCTACATTATCTACGATTCAAGGTGATGTTTAAAACTGAAGTAATATTTTTAACATCACCTTGAATATAGATAGATACTATTATGGATAGCGGAGCTTTTTAAAATATTTGTATTGACTCAGGTCCTTCGTCATCTTCCTCGAAACCAAATTCACTCGAAAGCCAAATTTCAGAAATAACCCGCTGTCTTGACGAAATTCAGAGCAATCGTTTGAGATCATTTCAACGACACCCTCGCTCTCAATCAATCCCCAATAATCGTAGTGATAGGACACCCGTGCGACCCTTAAGCAATTCCATTTGCTGGTATCATCGAAAATGTAGATTCCAGGCAACGAAATGCAAGAGCCCGTGCAGCGCAGACAATACAGCGTCATATAAACGAAGTGCTCAAGGACTGGACTTTGTTTTTGCATACTTAGACGACATTTGCATCACATCACAAAACCAAGAGGAACACAAGAGGAACACAAGGACCTGCGACTAGAGTTTCAATGCCTCAGGGACAATACTGTGACCGTCAACATTTCCAAGTGCTATCTGGGTATTGAAGAGGTTATGTTGTTCCTCTCAAATTCAGGAACAGCGTCATATGGAAATTGCATCAAGTCAATTACCCTGTCGGAAAAGCCACTGCAGATCTAGTTCGAGCTAGTTTTTTTTAACTGGCGTTAATAAGGACTGCTCAGAATTTGTCAAATCATGCCGGCGATAAAGACTTCTGGTGGAAGGACTGTCACCACCTCAATGTACACTGCCTTTGTAGTCAAACAAACGAACAGCGCAATGTAGCCCTTTGTAGAGTAATGACCACGGCCTTTACAGGAGCGAACTTATATGGCACCCGAGTAATCCAATGCCATGTGCTGGAATAGACGAAGGTAAAGCGTCCATAAACTGACGGCCTGTCGTGCAGGGGTACCTAAAACATATTGTACAGTTGTGAACGTGATTACGTATCTCTCTTGGAATGATAGGTATGCTCGCTCATACCCAATGCGTTCAGAAAACGACCTCCTACAAACAAAAGTCCGTCCTTACTAAATTGTGGAATTAGGGAGCGCAGCACACTAGCCTTTTCGATTGCCTTCCCTGTGGATAGTTTTGCGATGAATACGCTTCGGATACGCCTCGTGCTGAGCCCAAAGAATCCAAAAACGTTGTGCGGTCCTCAGCTCTTTGTCACTGAGTGGTCCAGTCTTTCGTGCTAACTTTTTCAGTCGAGTATTGTGGCAGAAGCGCATACAATGCGCTGTAACTTGATAGAACCGCTGCCAACTCGAAGAATCGTTAAGTAGCTGCAAACAGATTGTAAGTCCGTTATGGATGGCAACAACCTTCACTCTGGACTCCTCTGAAGTGGGTTTTATTGTAGGGCGAGCTGCTCTGGGAACCCTGCAACAAGTGTGGGCCTTGCCACCACAACTGATGTAAAAGTACCTCATCGGAATAATTTAATTTTGGTACCCATTTTATTTAAATATATACTTGCTCATCCTTTTTATTAGCAGCGTTTAGTTGTAAATTGGAATTACAATTTTGAATTAAAAGTTGCTGAAGTTTAAGTTCGCAAATCTATATTAAATAAACTCTGTTTTTTACCTTACTTCCTAAGATATCGTTCTTGATTGTTATGGAGATTAAAATTTTTAAATAAAAATTAGATTTATTTATTTTTTAAGTCGCCACTATGTGCTAATTTTGAGCTGGATCGGATAAGTGGAAGTGGGTTAAAAATGGTGTCAAAGATCTATCGCCGGTCATATATACATAGAAAGGTAAAATGAAAAATTTTAATAAAAAAGAACTTCAAAATTTAATTATATTGTACCCAGTAAAGCCTATCATTTCAAAATGACATTTCTCGTTAATGAAGAGTCTCTATAGTTTTTGTTCATCCTAACATTATATTTTTTGTATATTTAACGTTTTTAAAATGTCTTTGGACTATAGTTTTAATAAAAAAACCGTTGATGAAATATTTTTGGTAATTGTTACACTTTTTCTGTTTATCAATGAATAATTAAAAAAAGAAAATATTGATTTTACGAAATATTTTTCTCCGTTGAGGATTATTGTGTTCCAGCGTTTTTTTTTTTACGTAAATTTTTTCAAGGTTTTTGTAACGATTTTTTTTAAAATGAAATGTTTTTTCAAGTACAATTACAGTATTTCAACAAAACGTTAGACACTAGAAGATAATGGACTTAAATTTATTGCATCTCTGTCTGGTTTGTTTATAAAGGCATTGATTTTAATTACAATTGTATGCAGATGACCGTACCATTATGTTCACACAGTACTTCAGGCGCAATTGTGTCTTTTGTTAAACATCATATATATATATATATAATCATTATATATATTTATATATGAACAATTAGTAAATACTGTACACACACATCGTTTTCGAACAATACATATAAAATAAATGCTGTTTTAATCCGTGTGTGACCGACCATTGACCACGCGCGGTGATCTTTCGTATGACGCCGCTATTCTTAAGTACCTTTAAAAAATATTTATAGTAAGTACATATGTAACAATTAATATATCATTATATAACTTACGTGCGTGTTATTGCTACTCGTATATAATTTGTCCTATATATATATATAAATATACTAACTAGTACGAGTATAAAATATACAGTAAATGAGTAAATGTATATTATTATATTCAATATAGTTTGGACGGTATAGAACTCTCTGAGCAAAATGAGCAGAATGAGCATTAATTGCAGACATATTTGAGTATTGCGCCATAAAGTCGTTCTCGAAAACATTGTACAGAGTCTGACTGAAGTACACTCCTACCATTATCTCTCTGTCGCATTTAAGTTTTTTTAGCGGAATATTCAAGGTGGTGTATGTGCTGCATGCACTTTCAAAAGAGGTATGTATAATGTAATAATATGAAGAAAAAAAATATACATATATATATTTATATAAAATAAACTCAAACGGCATTTAAATTCGAACCAAACCGCAATTGCATATATAGCTATACTATATTTAAAAACACGTCAAGTGCAATCAGAGATTCTGGAGTGTGCCATAGAATACATATAATAGAGTGTAAACTGTAGATCATGATATGCTGGATTATTCTATGTGCCGGTAGTGATGGTTCCAACTTCCAAGGCAATTTATTTTGATTGATGAAATAATATACAATTAATAATAATAATAATAAAGATATCAATCAATTCGTATTCAAATATAATAACGAGAAAAAAGAGTTTATTGTATTTAATAATACGTCTTTATTAATATAAGGCTTTTTGTTAACTTCTTTTGTTTGGTAAATATCTCAAAGGCACCTCAAAAAGTATACTCGAAATTAGGAAGTGATGGACATGCAACTTATGCACTTGTATCTTTGATGTAAATTTTTCCACACAATCTCCCAAATTACGTTTAATTTGTAATTTAAAAGTTACGAAATATTTGTATTAACTTTTATCAAACAATACCACGAATCTGCGATGTACCTAATGTCAATGGAAAATATATGTCATTCAATTTAATTTTATAGTATTATTAAAATTTCAACATTTTTTTGAATTTCTTTATTTCTATATTTTTAAGTATAAAAATAGATAGAAATACTACCATTATAATTTTAAAGTAATTCGGAATACTTTCGACTGTTTCGAGACTAACTAAATCGGAAAAATATATATAATTTACTAATCAAATGGCCAAAAAATATAAAAAATATGGAGGAAAGCCAAAAAAATTCAACAAAAACAAATAAAAAAAGTTTTGTTTTTATAAATTTAACAAAACAACTAAGAACATGCTTAAAGTAAATTAAAAATTGAAATTATACATTTAAATATATAAATCGGAAAGAAGGAAACAAAACAGAGAAATGTCAAAATTTAAAAATATTTTTTTAATCAAACTAAGCAAATGACCAGAGAAAAAAAAATTGCGGATAAAAGCCAACCTCCAAACAAAAAACAAGACTTTTTATAAATTTAAAAAACAAGTAAGAATAAGCTGAAAGTAAGTAAAAGTTAAGATAAAACAACCAAAAAATATATATAGTGTATAAAATACAAAAAAAATGGAAAATAGTTAAATAAACAAAACAGAAAATGTCAAAATTCAAAAATTAATAAATTATTAAACGGG
Organism: Bolitophila cinerea; assembly: GCA_010015015.2. Classification (NCBI taxonomy): domain Eukaryota; kingdom Metazoa; phylum Arthropoda; class Insecta; order Diptera; family Mycetophilidae; genus Bolitophila; species Bolitophila cinerea. Next base: position 6,276 of record JAAAKO020056112.1, on the reverse strand, counting down.
GCAAATGATCAAAGAAAAAAATACAAATTTAAAGTAAGCAAATATCAATTAAAAATTAAAGCAAGCCAATATTTGTTTATAATACAATACTATTTAATCGTCTAAAAAAAACATAATAAATAAAATTAGAGAAAATAAAAGATATGTTAAAAAAAATGGAAAAAGGCCAAAAGTTGTGAAAATTACAAAATGGATGAATGGAAAAAGGAATAAAAGCGATTGTCAAAAGAAAGAGAAAAATAAAAAAAATATATAAATGGAAGAAATGTTCAATTTGATAAATACTAAAATGTACATGAGCAACATATTATAATGGAAAACGCCAAATCACCCAAATTAGAAAATTACAAATATCATGTAATGGATAAATACAATAAAATCGACAAATGCCAAATGTAAATAGTATATATAAAATGAAATTTTAAAAATATTCAAAATTGAGGAAAGAAAAAAAGACAAAAAATATAAATAGACGACTACACAAACAATTTCCCGAGACACAAAAGTGTCTTATACTCGGCTTCTATTCTATACCTAAGAACATTTATTTATTTGAAAAATATATAGTTATAAAATTATAAGTAAAACAAGTAAAACATATTTTTTCATAATTTTGTAGATTCATATCTATAATTTATTGATTATTTTATGATTAATAATATATTTTGTTTATTGTAGTTTAAAAAAATATATATCTAGGTTTGACAAATCGTATTTTTTTAAACTTAATTCATAGTTTTTTGGACACCCTTTACCGAATATAATTTTAAATCATATCGTAGCTGCAACCATGGTTTCTTGTGATTTTGTTAACGTTTTCCGCGTAAAAAAACAGTTGTCAAAAAGTAGTTTAAATTAAAACATTTCGGACACCCAATATTTTTTACCTTAAATGTAAACTAAGAAATTGAAAGCAGCCATTTCTTTGATTTTTTAATTACTATTTACTAAATAATAATAATTCAGATGTTGTAAGAGGCTATTTTGGATAGCTAAAAGCAAATTTGTTAAAACAATAATTAAAATTAAAAATCCGGGATGCAATTTTTTTTTTTACTTTTACACTCATTCAAATTCAAATTTTAATTCTCTAGGAAGTAAGGTTTGTGCCCTGATACTAGATGACGGACAACGCGTCTTCTAATATTAAACCAAATTATATAAAGGTCAACCTAAAAATAACTCAAAATATCAAAAACGGTAATTGTATAAAATTAAGTAGAGGAAGGTACATACATCATACATGGACATTTGGTCTAATAAGAAAGAGGAAAAAATGGATAAAATACCTAACAGGACCAAAGACCAATATAGAAAAATGGTTTTATTGCCCTAATATTAAAAGAAGAGCAGTGTCGTATAAAATCTCAAGAAGAAAAAATGTAAAAAAAATGGTAAAAAATCGGCCCAACAAAAAAAATAGCAAAATATCAAAATATCCAAATCAACTGTTGAAAACGTAAAAAAATAAATTATTATCTAAAATACAGAAAGCGCCATAGCGCCAAAGGATAAAAATGTAGATAAAAATTGTAACATTTAAAAATTTCCTTACTGTATTTGCCAAAATGGAGCATTTAAAATTGGACCTAAATCAACAATTTAAAAATGGAAATAAGAATAAAAATAATATTATTCCAAAACATCTACATAAAATAAAATCGAACAATACCAAATGGATAATAAACATAAAACAATATATTTAAATAAAGAAAATATAAAAACAAACAAAACTCCGAATAAACAAAAAATAAAAACGACAAAAATAAAAATGACAAATCAAATAAATGCTTGGAGAAAATTAAAAAAACAAATGTAGAACATTACCAATAAGTACGAATAAGGTACATATAAAATTAAAAAAAAATAAGATGAAAATAAAAAAAAATAATGCTAAAATTGGCAAAAAGCAAAAAACCAAAGTCTCCGCCATAAGTTTCATTCAAGACAATGTCTAAAGGTGTATTACGTTCACATCCAACCGAAAGACAATAACATATTATCTTTATTATTAACGAAATAACAAAAAATATAATTGATCGTCATATGCAACTATATAGTCTTAAAGAACATAACGGAATGCATACAATATCCACCGTTTACTATTCGGTTTAGTCATGATTCGACTTTCATCGTCAGCGCTCACATGGTGCAAACACTATGCGATTTGGATATTCTTTGTTGTTTTTTTTTTAATTTTAACAATAAAACCGGTCTTTTCGGCTGCGGTACTCGTTGTTCGCGAGAAACTGGACTTTTAAGTGATAAGATGCAATAAACGTAAAAAGTAAAAGCTGTGCGAGCAGTCGCAATTCACGTTTATATACATAACGACGTGTCTGCGATAACGTGTTGCATACTCACAGTTTTAGATTTTGATTTTGTTACCTGTTGATGTTAAATGTTGATAGAAGATAAATATCTAATATCATATTGCTTTTATAGAGCGATTTACGAGCAAAAGATACACATTATTTTATCGCTCTTTTCATGAGTATATATTTCTTGCATTGATGCAACTCTTGCAACTCTTGCAACTCTTAAGCTTGTCTGAATGTCTTGGCTATAATTTATATTATGTTTATACTTTGTAATGCAATACAAAATGACATTTTGGTGCCAAACCCAAAAACGTCTTTTTATATGAATGTTTTATGGTTTTAAGTCAATATCTTAAAAACCATCCAAGCGAACCAATTATAGATTACAAATATGTTTTTAATAAAAAATTGTTGGGTTGGATACAACAGCACGGAAATTATAATCCTGAAATAACAAAAGCCCGAAAATTTAAAATCCCGTAAATGATGAAATCTTGTAAATCAGAATCCCGGAATATAAAATCCTGTAATCAATATCCCGGAATGTAATGCTACGGTTACACAAACTATTAAACGTAGCAGTTACGGCTGTTTGTGCCAGTTGGTTACAGTTGCCATATAATCGCCTCATTAGTTGACAACAGTTGGCGACAGTTGTCTCAACAATCACATTGCGCACCTTCTGTTTTTGTTGAATTTTCACAATTGTGAACTGAGACTTGTTCAACTGCTATTGCCAAAATCACAGTTAACAGTTCAGCACTCTTTTTTGGCATGTGCTCTACAGCAATCCTAAATGGCTTTGGACTTTTTTCTTTTTTTAAATAACAATTAAATTTATCTTTTTTGACTGATTGGTATAAATTACATAATTATTTCATTACACGTACTGCTACTGTATCGCTACTTTCAGTTGGTAAACAAATGAACATTTCACTGTTTGGGTGCTTACATGAACTGCCGTCAACTGTCACCAACTGTCGATGGCAACAGTTGCCAACTTAGACCTATCCTAATCCTGGATTTTGTTATTTCTAGGATTTAAATCTTCGTGATTGTTTTTTTTGATTATGTCAACGTTTGTATCTTCTTAAATATATTACAATACGTTTTATTACAATATCTCAAAACTGGTCTGATAACACGACACCGCATAGTTGACTGCCTATGTTCAAAAAGATGTTCATTACATAAACATTACCTAATTTCTCCTATTGGGATCCTTCAAGGAATGAGGTGGAAATTTGTTGAATTATCAAATTTGGACACTCCATTGTCAAAAATATTGTTTTGTGTATACAACTGTGTTAACTTTTTATCAAATGTTAACATAACCTTATAATTACACTTGTTTGACAGATCGGTGTCCAAACCCCTTCACGAAAACTGCGCCTCTAGTGAGCATGAAGGATCCCAATATAGTATTATTGCTCTTAGATTTGGAGCGAAATTTTATGTTACAGGACAATATTTTTTTAGGCCGATATTTAATTGTTTGTTGGGAATAATTCAAAGAATTTTAAAAAGGCACATTCTTCATTGTTCAAGTATTATACAGTTGTCAGAATTATTTTAAAATTTACAAACAAAAACTGTGCTTTCCTTATTCTTGATTATTTTTTGCTTGATATTCAACTTGATTTTCGATGAAATGTCGTGCTACCCAGATTATAATTTGTTTGTTTACGTATCCAAAAAACCAAGTGTATTTTACAAAAAAAAAAAATATTTCAACAAAAATAATTGCGATCCACATAAATGTAAAATGTTCGCGACCAATGTTTATTATGTTGGTTTTCTGCAAAACGCTAAAATGTGGCACATTAATTCATTTGAAAATTCAATGATCATCTTCAAGATCGTTTTTATAGATATTGATTATAATTCCATCGAATAGGATGAATATACAATTTTTAGGCTTGAAGGACGTCTACGGAAACTCACCAGATATATGTCAGATATTTGTCTGTCTATTATGCATATATTTTATATATACGAGTATATTTATACAAGTTTAATATATATGTATAGATAATATATTTTAAATATATACTATATTATACTTATACAGATAAATATTGAAACGACCTTGCACCATGGCGTGAACATTATGTTTCTGCTTTTTCTGTGGTCTTTGTTTACGTTAAAACTCGTACTCAAATTGCATAAATATGAGCCAATTATTCTACAATAAAAACGTGCATAAAGTTAATATGCATTTTAGTACCCTCCGGTCGAACGCTAAATATGAGTTAAATGGTCGTCACAGGTAAAATGTGTGTAGCCATCCATAAATAGTAAATAAAAAAAGTTTTTTATGCATGCAATATATCGTTGTTAGAGCTTGAGTTTACTAATAAAACTGCGGGGATTTGCTGATGATGCAATTTCAATAGTGCATTCGCTTAGCAGCCAGCAGATGTTTATCCGCCCCAGATTTGTGATAAATGCTAATACATAGATAAATTAGCGTTTTACATCACTTCTTATAATTATTTGCATGTAGGCATATAAATATATATACAACGTGTACATTGAGATGAGGTTCAAAGAGGAGTTTATTCACATTTGAATTCTGTGCTGTCGCAAAGGTGCAGAGATTCAACGGCAAAACGTCGTTTAGCGTAAATATGTTGATAAACCAGTTATTGTAACACCAAAGACGACAAATAAAGCACAGTGGGAAAAGTAGTTTTTTTTGCAAATGGTATAAAAAAATCCATTAGCAAAAAAAATGTTCCAACATTTTAAATTACAAAAAAAAAAAATACAAAAATGAATTTGGCACTGTTTAAAGTAGAAAAATATGAATATTTTATCTTAAATCAAAAATGATAATTTATATTGGTGTCCTACACAAAAAACAGCTCAACCTGAATAAATAAATAAAAAAATATATGTCTTATTTAGTTTTAAAATAAGAACAAAATAAAATAAATAAGTTGCGAAAGCAATACAGGCAAAAAAAGCTTTCGCAACTTTTTTCCTTATTTTAAAACTAAATAAGACCTTATATTTTTTTATTTGTTTTTTTTCAGGTTGAGCTGTGCTGACATGAAAAAATGATTTCGGCGAATTATTACAAAATAACATTTTTATACCGCTTAACCTGAATAAATGTTTAATAATTTGAAAGAAAAAGCTCTTTACGGTGCCTTATTAGGGCAATCAACCTGAATAAACTCAACCTGAATAAATGTTGAAAAGTTTGTCAAAACAAGCTCTTTTTCAGTACCTTAAAAAGGTAAACCACCTAATTAAGATCAACATGAAAAAATGCTGAATAATTAGTCTGAAAAAGCTTGTAATCAGTCCCTTATTAAAATAAACAACCTTATGAATAATCTCAGCCTGGATAAAAGTTCAAACATTTGACTAAATAAGCTTTATTCAGTTTCTTATTAAGCTAACTAACCTGATTAACGGTTTGGCCAGAATATTGGCCAAATATGGCATTATTCAGCCCTTATATTTTAAATCGTTTTTTAGTTTTTTATTCTTATTTATTTCTTCTATATAAACTCGTATAAATTTTTTAACCATTGCTCACATTGGCTCACATGACGCAATCAAAAAGAGGAAGGTTATAAATGTGACTGAATGTCGAAAGGGTTCAAACTGAGGCAAACGCGGAAACTAAAGATTATTTTTTACCTTAGATTATTTTTAGTATAACTATTAAATGTGTGTTTTTTATTTTAATGCAAATAACAGACCCTAAATAAAAATAAATACATATTTTATATTTCTTATAAATTTAAAAATACAAAACCAATTTTTATTATTTTATGATACAACTCTTACACTGATATATAAGTAATAAAAATGACGAGAAGGCTCAATATGAGCTAATTAGTATTATAGTTCTCAAAACCCACGCTTCTCGAAACAAACGCTATTTGAAACCACGCTTTTCGAAACCCGTGCTTTTTGAAACTTCTCGTAACCACAAAAC
>JAAAKO020056101.1:0-10648 GCA_010015015.2 Bolitophila cinerea | reverse complement strand
TTGTAAAAGGGCGATTTTTACATTTAAACCCCTAAAACCAGGATTCCAAACAGGTACTTAGCTTCTCTTTATTCCTAATAATTTAATCATTGTATTATGGGAGCTTTTTGTGAGATGTCGTTTTTAGTAAATGCTTGTTTTTCAAGGCATTCAATAGCAGTTAAAAGTACTTTCAATGCATAACTTTTTCAATTTGCATGTGTTTTTTTAAGTTTTTAACTGTTATAGTGCAAATTTTTGTTAAAAATGTCTTAATTTATTTCAACCGGCACCAAAATAAATTTAAGAAGATACATTTTTTTTTTCGTGAATAGCAAAAAGACGTTTTTTTTATTATTTTTTTCTCAATTTTATAAAAATAGCAAGACAATATAAAAAAAACGCTTAACGTTTTAAAGTTAGACAAGGAATTTTATTGTTATCAGTTGTAACAAGTTGATTTAAGGTAAAATAAGTGAATGTCTGCTGATCACACTAAGGTGTAACTATGGCAAAAAATCTGTTTCAACAATACTACTATTTTAAAAATACAAAATACAAAAAAGTCTTTTATAATGTTAATTTATGCATGGAATCAATATTTATATGCTAAAATGGATTAAGTTTCAACTATTTTAGTTAAAAACTATGAAAACACATTTAAATTGAAATTTGACGTAATAAAACTGCATTTAACTGCAACCAAATGCACAAAAAAAACTATCTTTTACCATTTACTGAAGCTAGACTGGCATTATTTTGAGGCATTTCAATCTCAAGTAAATTCGGTATTAATTAAAAACATATTATTTTTGCCTTCTATAAATTTGAAATGCCTACCCATTTTTATACTGTTATTATTTTACAGGATGTTTTTTATGCATTTCCTCCACAGGTATACACAAATGGCTTTGGACGGCTATCAAACTATTAGAAATGCCCACCTATTTTTTTTGTTTGGTGAGAAAATGATTTTACAAGATTTCAATATGGAAACTATTTTTAATTTGGCTCCAACATTATCCGCAAATGGCTTCGGACGACTTTCAAATTATTTTTATTGAATAGTCAACAATAAATAATTAGACACCTCAACATTTTTTGTTTGGTCGGAAAATTATTTTACTGAATGGCAACAAATTTGTTTGCCTCCGGAAATAATCTCAACATTGCTTTGGATGATTATCAAATTATTTTTATTGAATAGCCTTCAATACAAAATACTTAAAAATACCCAATTCAAAATTGCATAAGTTTACAAAATTACAGAGTTAGCTAGAAATAAAGAATGGATTTTTCTATCCTGTTGCTGTTTGTTAGTTTTTTGCTTGTTTCCTTGCTTGCAATTGCGTCCAAAGAAAGTTGGTGAGCATTTCTAATTATTTATCAATGCGTACCCAGAAAAAAAATTAGTAGACGGCAGAAGCTGATAAGAAAACATTTACGACAAAATAAAAAAATGGTCTTCCATATATTCTTGAAACGTGACATTATCACATGAACGAAAGTTTCATAATATACAATGATGATTTTTCTAGGAATTACAGATGAGCTTATCAGCTCTAAAACTACCTATTTTTTCATTGCAGTTATATATATATATATTTTAAATTGTGGTTTAGCGAACCGTGGCCCCCAAATGGTCGATTTAACGGGGAATAAATTATTTCGTAATTGTCATTATTTTGAATGGGTAACTAAAGAAAATTTAAGCTGAAGCATTTTTTATGCAAAATGAACATTTGTTCTCAAAACAATGCTTCTCTGATAGATTGTAATCCTTATCCTGACCTACAATTTATGGTATTCAGAGATCTGACCGTCTCTGCTTCATCTCACCATCAAATCAAAAGAAATCAAACACTCGAAACTTTCACAACCGCAAACAGACACTCTGAAACATGCGCTGTTTACGAGGTTGTTTCCTTGGATGCGAAATAAAAGCGCCATAAATCCGCCCAGAACCCGTACGACAAGATAAGCGTATAGCTCGTCGTCGCCCACACGCCACACATCATCACGTATGTGTGTGTCCGCGCACGATGCCCTCGCGAGCCATTCTCTTCTATGCACCCATATATTACTCGAGCTCTGCTCCACGATCATAATTTCTCCTAAAACATTTCTTGTCCGTGCTTGTTGTCACATCTATACTATATAAAACGCGTGAGTACCTATCCGCAATTCCGCATGCCCATTTAACACGCAACAGTGCTCGTTCGGGCGCGGGCAGTCGCTCTTCCCCCGAACCCCGGACAGAGATCTGTCTACACACAATAGTACAATATGTTCATCCAATGGATGTTCCGTGTACGCGAATAAATAATCCAGAGTCGACACAATAAATGTGAGAGAGGACACCAGAAACTTTATATATATATACATATAAATAAATACAGATTGTCAGGAAATACGCGAAAAAAAGGTAGAAAAAATCATCATATAATATAAATACAAATATTGTGTATATATACACGTTTTATGTGGGATTATATCTCGAGCGAGTGTGCGCCTAAGAGTGTGCCTTTCAATGAGTGTATAAATTCAGAGATTGTGCTGGCGATATCGTGTCAAGCATCTGTCCAACACCCAAACACACACACACACACATACCGAGTGTTATATATATGTAATATTTATATATGTACCCATAAACATGAAATAATAAACACGTTCAATTTTTCAGTTGATCAGATCGCAAAAACCAAGTATATTTACCGTGGTTCTATATGAAAATTGAATATATATATCGTATGTACACACGAGTTATAATCTCATCGTACGCTAAATCCGAGATGCAACCTCCCGCCCGATATAAACAACTACACGCAGAATTTATTATAATACCATATATTATACAACATATACTATGTATATAGTTTATATATATATATATAGTACTACTACACGGTAAACACATATTATAATAATTTGTATCTGATACGCTGGATGTGTGTGCAATATTGGTTGCATGAGGGATTATTATGATTGCATACGAGAATATATAGAATATATACAGCTTATTGTTGTATGTGTGTGCGTGTAAATTATGCTTATGCTCACGCGTGCGATGCTGATGATGATGTAACTTTTCGATACGGATCCTGTCATGCTGGGAGCTCGCGCGGCGGGCTCATAAATGGGATCATCCCTCACCCGGTTACGCGAGCGCGCACGCGCTTTATTGTGCATTGTGTGTCTTTTCACCGCGCACACGCGCACGCGTCTATTATTTGTATAGGGGTAATTTTACCCTTTCATTGCCCGAAAAACATATTTATTTAATTTATCGCATGCGTGATAGCCGTACAGAATGCAACATGATTTATTGTGTGTGTGTGTTTTTGTCTGTCGTGTGTCAGAGCTAATATAATTATACGCAATCCCTTCAATGTGTCCCTTTTAAATCGTCGTCTAGATATCCTAAATTTAGCTATCTAAACTCCAACAAATAACATACCTGTTTCTCGATCACTTCGATCGTCCTGTGGCCCGTTGCTGAATATCTCTGTGATGTGCATGGGAGCCTTGGGGGCGGCCAGCAGTTCGGTTCCGGCGCGAATGTCTCGCGTCACCTCGTACCAAATCTAAAAAAACAATTTTAGATATAAATAAACGTTCCAATCCAAAATATAAAGAAATCAAGGCAATTTTCGCGCCCAAAACTCACGTAACCGGACACCAGGAAGGTGTGTATGTTTGCCTCGACGTTTGTGTGCACCGTACGAATCTGCTTGAGCCAGCATGCGGACTCCGGTCGTGGTTCGAGCCATCCACGCATTCCAGTGCCGGCAACAACCTGAAAGCAAGCACAAAACGGGTTCGTTAAGAAATGGTGGTGAATGTGGAAACTATTTATATTGGTTTGTGTGTTGGATGTAATAGTGTTGGATGCGATAGTAGTGCCATCTGCATTATGTGCGGTGAACTCGAAAGTTGCTGCGTGGTGAGTTTGCATTTTAACAAAGCTTGTGTCTCGGATAAATGTGGGGAGAATTAAAATGAGTAGAAATTAGAAATACAATTAGGCGTGTTTTTTTGCGGTCGTTAGTTTGATTTTATGTTTTTTGTCAGTGGACTCGACTTGGTTGTTTTATTATTTTAGCCAAATTTATATTAATTTGTATTAATTAATAAATCCTTCGCTTAAAAAATCATCACACATTTATAACGAGCTAGTTGTTTTTATTTTTCATTTTATATAAGAACCTCTAAAAAATGCAAAAAACGTTTAAACGAGTAAAATATTGGATCGTTATTGTTTTTTGTTTTTTTTAATGACTTTAAAGGTTTTTCAAAGGTACATTTTTCTGGTTTTATTTTGAATTTTAAATATAATTTATATTGGATTTTATTGGTTTTCAATTGTTTTTCTTGTTGTATTAAATTTTTAATTTATTGCATGAATTTATTTCTTTTTATTTTTTATTTTTTTAATATTAAAATAATATGTTATTAGATTGTAATTGTTTTTAGTTCTTTTCTGTTTTTTTTTCCTTTTTTAAATTTTTAATGTTTTGATTGTACATTATTATTGATTTCAATGGATTTTATCAAAACTCTCTAAAATAAGAGATTGTGCGATGGCTTACAAAAATGCCCCAATATATAAGTATATATAGTAGATTTAATTCTGAGGAACTGAAGCCTGGTTTAGGGATGACTTATAACAGATATAATACCAAAATACCGTCGCAGAAATACCTTTATATGCATACTGACGATTAATTCAATCGAACAGTTAGTTTACCCTTTTATATTGTCGATTTAAAGTACGGCATTTGGAAACAAGCTGTATTTAAGATTTTTAATAGAAATATTATTGCTGGTTAGAGAATCCATCACATAAGATCTTCTGAAGTGTTTTCTAAGCTGATTCATTTCATGGGCAACGATGTAACACAGCACACAGGACATCTGCTGACACTATCGAGCTTCTGCTGAGGTAAGCTCTCAGTGAGCGGTGAAAATCTGAATCCATTTGTTTCATAACTACAAAATATCTGACAGCAAACGCAAGTACCATCCGTTTATTTACTTCAGTATATTTTGAGATCAAAATATATATAATTGATGATATTTACGGAATTATATCGAGCTTAGGCCATTAAAGTAATACTTTAAAATTAATTTGCTGCCTCACGCCTGTCTATAGACAAATACTCGATAATTGTGCGTTAACCGATTAATTAAATTATGGATTACCTTTGAGACCTAAGCAGCCTTCAAAGACAAGCTGTATTCTCAAGACTTCTGAAAAGAATATACAATCGCTATCACAGGGGAGTCACAGATAGTAGATAACCACAGTTAACCTACGGCACTTCTTAAAATCACCACGACTCGTTGAAACCGATTCTATGCATTATGGGACTTATGAATAATTGGTAATTTCTTTAAATCCAAAAAAATCTATGTAATTACTTATAAAATCGTATGCAAGGACTGAAATAATTTGCTATGATTTTTGGATTAAAAGAAATTGCTCGTTTTTTGAATTCATTCGGGCCGCATTATATAAGTATAGACACGGAAACCCGTGAAAACAAATTATCTAAAGCAGAGTCTTTACTCTACAAATCCTGATCTTCTACGGTGAAAACTGATTCTTGAGCCTCTTGCAGATCTTTCTCGATGTGGAATTAAGGAAAATATTATAAAACGCAAATGCCAATTTAAAAATATAATCAGTTGTCTGAGGGACACATTTTTGCAAAACGCAATCAAAATCTATTTTCTCCGGACTAATAACCAAATTTTAGATTTCCAAAAAAAATCAAAATAATAATTGTTAAATTATAAATTATTATGACACAAGTGTCAAGTGTAATGTAATGAAAAATGACCTCCGCGAATTTGGCAGTCCTACAGTTTAAAAGTCCTACAGTCCTAAAGTCCTGCAATCCTTCATTCCTATACAGTCCTTAATTCCTAAAGCCACACAGTCCTGCTTCATATAAAATGCTATGCAAATAATGTATATACAAATTCATCTACACACATACATAAATACAAAACTCATGTTTATGCAATTTAATGCTGTGCACACAATTATTCATTTCTTCAAGCGCAGGGCGCGCGCACACACCCTTGTAATAAACACACACACATACATTTACAGATTTACACCCTTAACGCTTCTCTGGGTTTAATACTTTTTAATTTAGTTGAAACTGAGTTGTAAATATAATAATAATTGTGTTTTTATTTTTTATAAGTGTAAAGGATATTTATGTATTTTGTATATTATACAGTAAATGTATAAATTATATAGTATATTATATTGTATGTATTATATAGTATAATCAGTATGCAATGCATACAGTAATAATATTGTGCTCATAATTATTTCTACACGTGCACGGTTTTGAGTGTTGTCGATGTGTGTGTGAGTGTGCTCCCTTAATACGTGTGCACCTGAGCATTCTGTCGCAGAGGTATACTCGGTACTCTGCCTTTGGTATGGGCAAGCAGCCGCGAGCCGCAGCCATGCGCTGTGCCCTCAGTTTGGCCATGTCACAGCACAAACGAATGCGAATGCCGAATGTGCATAAATTAAAGCATAATTATGTGGCAAATATGGCTGCAAGGAATGCTTGCTGACTGCGCCTGGCTGGTTTTGCTGAGGCAATTGTAATAATAACATATATATGTATATATAATAATAATTAAATGTCAATAATAATAATGACGTTTTGTGCGAGTGTATGTTTACACAAATTGAATGAATGCAACCGTGCAGCAAAGAGCTTTAATGCGTTTATGTTTTAATTACCACAACCGTGAATAATTAAAATATAGTAATTAATTGTTAAAATTCTCCGCGTTAGTATGATTTATATAAATTAAAATTTGTCACAAATTAAAAATGTTGACAAATTCTCCTCCACCGACCGACGCGACGCAACGGCAACAGATTGCAAAAACGCGCGCGTGTGTTTATGCCAAATTGACAAATTATAGGACACTTATCTATTTGTCCAATGTCCATGTGTGTGTGTGTGGTTTTCCCGGCTGCCCGCCCACGCATGCATTTATGATACAGGGGTGCGGACACAACGCACACCGTGACCGGATAAATAGCAGCCAATCTATCTTTGGGGCGAGTCCTTCTGTGTGTGTGTCCTCGACAGACATAATACGTTATGCGTATGCTATCGAAGGATCGTCATGAATAATATATGATATTATTCAGCTGTAGAATATTCGCATCCTTTGAGTCGTGAATATATAATCATATATTTATGTTGAATGCTGATATAGCACTTGAATATGTACATGATGTAATACCCACCCTTGTGCGACAGACTCGGCGCACAGCCCGCGCACACTCTTACATAACGCACTTAAACTCTTGCTTAAAACGGTACGCTCGGAGGCTCGGAGGCTCGGAGTTCGCCGGTGAGCGAGCGTACTCATCAAATCAGTGACGCAGAAAAACGACTTTTAACATTTCAAGCAAACTTGCCATTATATAGCGAGTAGCAAACAGTTAGCTTTGCCTCGGTGGTTACATAACGTCCTTTGAAAAGTTCAGAATCACCCCTAATACACTCGTACAATAATATCATCTGTGTGTGTGTGCGGCGTTTTTGTTGTTGTTGTTGTTAAAATCAGGTACACGCAAAGAACGGCAAAGGGTTTCTGCGCGCGCATATTTTAAATAATTGGCTTTAGCGATTAAATGCGCGCGATATGTGTGCTTATAATATGACTTTTATATTGAATAATCGTTCGTGTGCGTTCGATTGAAAGGGACTTATTTAAATATATGGATATAGTCCTTGTACTAAAAGAATAGAGGTTATTCTACGAATAGATGTGTGCTTTTGTGCGAGTATATATGCAAAAAGGACATTCACGCACAGAGTGACACAGCAGAAAGATAACACATACTCACACTATCTCTTTTACACATAAAAAAGGATCCTCAGCGTATTCATTGATTGTGAGCAACGCATATTGAAAAGTTCTTCTTCTCAGAAGTATTCTTTGTCTCGAGCATAAAAACATGCGACAAACGACAAACGATTGTCGATTACCATTAGGAACAACCCACAAAAACATAATTTTTATGTGCATATTATATTTAGTATTTATGTATAATGTATATAGATAAAAGCGGCCACTGTGCTTGCGCGTGAGAAAGGCGTAAATCTGCCCGGCGTGTAGCCGATACGCAACGTCTTCGAGACTTGTCATAAAAATCACACTGCGTTTAACGCTTTTCTCGTTCGTGCTATAAAACACACACACACATGTACATACAAACACACGATAAAATCAGAGCTTCTGTTCTAGCAGCATATATGGAAATAAGAAAAAATTAAGACATGCTATATCCATACATAATTTGTGCGACGTGCGGAGTTAGAAGCGCGTGGACGTGCGCACTGCGCAGGCGCGCACGACGCGTTTGAAATCCGAGACGACGCAATTTTATGCTTGGTTAAGTTTAAGTGCATTCGGCCCATATAATTGACCGCGACGTTTAGTGTTTGTGGTGCACTGCTGGTGCGACCGCTGACGACGCCCGCCGACGCAACTCATTCATGGGATTCTATCGCATATTAAAATTATAATAATTTGTGCGCATACAGATGCACGTGAAAATGCACGCCTAATCGGACATCTGCGCGCGCTTCCATTCCCATCCCTTGAAATGCAATGTATTTCTGTGTGGGCGCAGCATAAAGTTATAGCGTATTGGATTTTTATTGCCGCGCTATTGCTTCGAAATATCCGGAAAATTGATGTGATTTATGATGGAACTTTAATTTAACTCGATTCTAGACCACAATATAAACGGTCACGGATGCGTGCCAGCGGAGGTGGCGCACAGTGGCTCTTTTTTGATAAAAGCGCTCATACTTCGATTATAAAAGTTAAAACAATATTTTATTCTATAAATGCATTTATATTTAACAATGTTTTTATTAGGATTTTATAATATATTTTCCTGTTTATACGCTCAAAATATTAACAATTTCAAAATCCTAAAATTGATCAAATGTAAAATGGTGAATTTTCATTAAAAATATTTCATTTTTAAATTTCCGATTGAGGTTTCTACATTTTCGCTTCTAACTGGTTAAATTTAATTGTTGCCTTCAATTTTTTTTTTTGTATTTGAATTAAATTTCAATAAAAATCATTGAAAATATTGAAAAAATATCACACATTGTGATAAAATCTCTAAACATATTTATTTACAAGGATTAAAATTTGGCCAATATTAAAAATATGTTTTTTGTAATTATTGAACCTCGCATATTATGATTATATGTCTATGTATCTTCTTATCTCCTTAAGAAGACTATTAAAAGAAATTATTTAATGACTTAAAAATTGTAAAAGTAAATATTCCATAAACGACTGTTTTTAAAAATGTAAATGTTAAAAAAACAATGAATTTAAAAATCAATAAATAATAGATTAGATTTCAAAATAAATGTTACTTTTAAATAACTATTTATAACCATTAAAAAGTCCACGTATTAATAAAATTATATTTCTTGAAATATAAATAAATCAATATATTTAAAATAATTAAAATTATAATAAATATAAAATAATTAAATAATAAATAAAAATAGAGGGTATTTTTTGCGGGAATTAGGAATTTGAATTAGGAAATGGTGTTCCGAGAAACAAAAAGCAAAAAAATCCACGAATCAGTAATTTTATCCGAGAATTGACGGGAAATTGAGAATTTCTTAAAACGCATTTATAAATAATTTAAATAATGATGAAAATTTAGCAACAAATTCATACTTTTGGTTGCCCTAATAATATGTTTATGCTCGTCTACTAATATTCAGTTTAGAGACAGTGAGATAGATGGATAGGTGGTCAAAAGAGGGGCAGGGGGGTACCTCGAGACCAAAATGGATTTATTATTATTTTTGCTAGTTTTAATATCAAAAACTGAAATTAAAAAACAAGCGAAGAAAAAAATATGACTAGCAAGAGAAGACTTGTAAAAACTAAATTTAATAATACCAGAGAATTGTGTATGAGATCCGGAAATGATTTAAAAATAGGATATTTTCTCTATAGTTTCTTTTGGACCCACCCCAATTAATCTATCTAATCACTCCTAACAAAAATATTTTTAAACTTTAATCACTTCCCATTAATGGAATGGAGGGCGAGCGACGCGGCCTAGTAACTGTTTTGAGCTCTTGTGGTGCTATCCACCTTCTTTGAGCGCCCATACACATTATGACCCGTCCCTAAATTATGTCCCTCCACTGTCCCTTAATTGAACTTTAACATAATTCTAAAATATGAGAAGAAAAATATTTATCCAAAAAAATAATCTCTACAATAAAAAACATTAAAAAAATATAATTATATTTTTGTTTAATTGAAATAATAAAATGAGTGAAAGTTAATTTTAAATTGAAAATACTATAAAATTATCCTAGCAGAGATAAAAATGATCACAAAAATTGTTGTAAACAAGTGTTTTTGAGTGTTATTTTTAAAGAAAAACTAAACTATTTTTAAAATATATTTATGTGTTGTTTAGAAACAAACCGTTAGGCGTCAAGTACATTTAACAAAGGGTTTTTTTCAATTTTTTTAAATTGAATAAAATAAAAATATTGTTTTAAAGTTACAATAATGGCATATATTTCAAAATTTATAAAATATCATAAATATA
>JAAAKO020056090.1:0-10648 GCA_010015015.2 Bolitophila cinerea | reverse complement strand
CAATTCAAATTTAAATTCAATCGAATCACATTTAGATTGCGTAACGATTGCCACTGAACGGCATGCACATTAACCAAATGAAAGAGTTGAGAAGCGACGAACCGAGCGGTTTTTTTTGGGAAGTCGCCTTGGATGCGTGTGTAATAATTGTTTTTTGTTAGAAAATTTTTGAATACTTAATGAGACAAACGAAATATAATAATTTAATATCATCGTGATAATCTAGGATCCAGCGAGTTTGTTCCTGCTGCCCTACAAAGTCTCATAAAATGTGTGTTTTTTCTTATTTTTTTGTCGATTTGCTGAAATGATCCAAGGAATCTAATTCTATATGCATTCAGCTATTTAGACCTAAAAAGCAATTCAAATATATTTAATGAAGTTATTGCAAATGACGGCATATCAAAAAGTCTAGCAGTCAGACCCTCTGAACATCAGTAAAGCAACTTAATGTCCTAAATTATGATAAAATTTATTCTATCTCTCGACTCGAATCTAACAAAATATTACCCATTCTTTGCTACTGTCGAAGTGCTTGCATGAGTCGACTGTAAAAGCCGATGAATTCAATCGCGGATCAAACATGTAACAACATTTTTTTAATTTTATCGAATAATAATTAAAACAATATTCTTGAGAAAATTGACAAATTTTAAATAGACTAAAATAGACTAATCTTAATCTAGAAAAAAAAATCAATAATACTTTAAAAAAAAATAACCTAACTTTTCAATCTGCAAAAATTTGAGTAAAAGTACATAACAATATAAATCTCCTCAATTTGTAGCTACACCGACTGAAAACCAAAAATTCTTGCCTAAATTTTCCAGATTCATAAAATCTATTTTATAAATGGAAATTTCCAAATAAACCAATAAATAAATATTTTATAAACAACATTTTCCATATCCAAGCAAAATTAAAGGAAAAATATTTAAAGTAAAAATGTAGACACACGTAGAAAAGTATATTAAATTACATGTAAAACAAAAAACAATTAAATTTTTTTAAAATGTATTCAGAAATTGACTACATATTCCATTAATCTAGGAAAAGGTGTATTTTTTTGTATAAATCAAGACAAAATCCATTGAAACATCTTTGAGGCATGCGTACATATGTAATGTATAATATCAGCTATGCGTGCTGTATAATTACAACAACAAAAATCGCCCTTTACATTGTTGCAAAACGCACACACATTAAAACTTCCTCCTAGATCACATAAACATACGCTCTGATTTATGTATAAATATTCTACTATTATTAATTCTCCGTCCTCATCATCATTATTTTGTCATCGCGGACGCGCAAGAGAAGGTGCGTTTTGCTGTGCCTACCGCGCTGCTCTGCACACACTTTATTCTAATACTTGCTTTTGCATAATATATGCATATCTGCGAGTATGCAGAACTTTCCATAGATTTTTGCATGCATAATTTTTGTGCACGCATGCGCATTCGCATCACGCACGGTTAAGTGAGTGCGCCGAGTGCGATGCGAACGCAAGATATCGTGAAACTTATGCTATCTATACCTAGATATTTAAACTGTTCTAATGTTCTATCGGTGCAGTGCGGCACGACCGGCCAGCCGCGTCAGGCGCCAATACAATCCACACAACGCCAGAGAGGAAGTTCGCTAGAGCAAGAAAATACTGGGTGCTGGATTTTCTCAGGTGGAAAATTTCTTTTAATTATTTGCAACAGCTCGGCGTGCTTGCGTGCGAATATGTGTTCGACAATATGTACTTAGTTAGCATCGGAATGGTATTGTGTATAATTTCCGCGAGAGTGTGAGAGTTGAAGACGTGTGTATATTAGACATTTATATAATTCTTTCAGCGCAAGAGGGTAAACGCGCAAAATGCGTGAATATATGATAATGTGTTTGTGTGTGTGTGCGCGTATTTTGCGCTGCGATTCGATGCAGCCAACGTGAATAATTGTTTTTGAGTCGAACGAACGAGGGCGTCTAATTGTACAATGACCTCCGCAGTGCGGTGCGGATTGTGTCGGCATGCCTGCGATATGAGCGTTAGAACAGATTAAACAGGGAATGTTTTGCTAAGCAGCTGGGTTTGTATGTGCTTTCCAATTACTTTCAAAAAGTTTTCATTCATAAATGTGGCTTTTTCATGATGTTTTCACGAAGTTTTCATTGAGTTTCAATGAAGTTTTCATAATTTTTCAAAAAGTTTTCAAAATGTTTTCACAAAGTTTTCACTAATTTTTCACTTTTTTTCCGCGTTTTGTCTTTGTTTCAAGAAGATTAAGATTGTAACGATTTAACGACTCATTAAAAACTGCATCTTTATTACGTTTTTGTTTGCGCAAAGGCCTTCGAATCTTGAAAACTTACATTTCGTCAATTAAATCTCACAGTATTCCTGAAAAACGAGTCTGAAAATTGCTTTTTGAGCACACAAACGACACATTACATATGCGGAAATCATCAGTCGTAAACGTGAACTATGTACAGTACAGGCAACGTGACGTTTTAATTGCACACGTATGATAACAGTGAATTCTGGCGAGTTCACGAAAAATATGTTTAGCGTCGCCGAAATGCGGGTTTTTTAAATAATACCAGAAAAAGAGATTTGAAACCTCGTAGACCGGCATTGTGGCGATGAACTAAACGTGTCGTACGATTGCAAAATAAAAACGAAAACTTACTGCGGTTAGAATGATTGTCAAATAATAACATACTCAGCACACACAAATTGTATATATATATATACATTTATAGTACGTATATATTTCATAGAGAATATCAGAATATTGTATATGTCTGTGCGGTCAATAAACTATGAACGCACGCGCACGCTCGAGCTCGTACGCTAGAGCACCCGTTTTAAGTCGAAAAACGGCAATTGAAATGTAATATGATGCGATGATGGTATATATTTACGTGAACTACAATACAATGTAATTTGAAATTGTGGTTTTTCTGTGCGCGTCTATTGAATAAATTTATCTATTGATAGAGATACAGAGAAAAAAAACATGTATATGTATAAACATAATTTGATCGAATCTTCTATAATATAATGTGTATATATTTTTAATCTTAACAATTTATACGTAATGTAGGTATATATAAATATATACGGTATGTGAACTCGTGATTGCCATGAATAGACGCTGAATACGTGCCTCAGCGATCGCGCGCGCACGCAGCACCACCGCATGCTGATAGTATCTCTGGCTCGCAGATTCGAGCTATTGATCCCAAAATTGGATTCTGAGACGTGATTTCAATGTTTTGCAGTTTGTTGATGCCTTTTTTGTGTGTGTGTGTGTTTGTGTGTATGTATATGTGATTGTGCAAAATGATTTGATCTGAAAACGATTTTGATGTTTATGGAATTTTTCGCATCATCTATTTTTGCTATAAATGCTATTGAGTATATTTTGTTTATAACTTCATGTGGGTTATCCTCTTAAGAAATCAGGTCATTTGAAATAATGGTCCTGGTGGTATTGAGTATTAGCGCGTACAGCTAAACGATTTCGTGGACATACAAAAGATATAAGAAGCGACGATTCAATTTAAAAAAAAACGGTAATACAAGCTATGATAATTATTCGAATTATAATTCAATCAAGACCATGTTACAATTTATTAAAAACTTAAGTTTTGACAAAATATAGGGTTCAAAAACTCTTAAATAAAAAAAAACATAAAAACGGTGAACTGTTTTTTTTATAAAAAATATGTTTACATATTTTTTTGATTTTTGCTAAATAATTGACATTTCTGTTAGAAACTTGATGATTTAAATAGAAAAATAAAACATTTACCATAAATAAATCAGTGATTATTATATTTAATTTAAGACCGTTTAAAATTGTTTATAGCAACAAATTTTGTCTAACCTGCTAACCGCATTTACATGTAGAAATCAATTTTTTGTTATATTAAGATCGTCATGACAAAACTGAAATGATTTTTATTAATGCAGTATTTCAGAATAAACGTGCACACTGATCGAGCATGTATAACCTGAAGATATGATAAGCGAGGAAGGTAGGAGTCGATAATTCAAACGACTAAAAGTCCTGAAAAACTGACAATTATGATTAAAATTTACTATTTATGACCAATCGAAGGACAAAGACCAAATAATTAGTGTTTTAATTAAAGTCCAACCTTATTTATAGCGAAAAAACGGTACAGAATGATCGTGCAAGTTACAAAAGACATGAAAAACGACGAACCATAGATTTATTAAAAAAAGTATGATTATCAAAAGATAAAATTTCCAAAATTTGAAATGGTTTTGAAAAAAGACACGAAAAATGAAACGCTTTTCTCAAAATCGGGCACTTCAGTGTAGCACAACTGCGGCTAGCTGAAAATGACCATGTAAAATGATCGTGTGCGACAAAAAAGACATGAAAAGTGACGAACCAGTTTTTCTGAAATGCAAAGGACATGGCAAGCGATGAACCCATGAATTCTTAAATTTGATAAAGCGACTTAATACCGAATTGGCTAATAATACTGAAATAATTTGGTATGTAATTAATTTTAAGTATTATCAAAACCCTTGCCAGATTTTAGACCTTTTTAGGAACCTAAAATCTCTGCTTTTGCGTTGTTACGTTCACACATTTTTCATTAGAGTCAATAAAAGACATGTAAAGCGACGAACCGATAAATTCTCGAAATCGGTACACATTCTAAAAGAAAATGCCTATCGCACTTTTAAAACCGTAATACCATTACATTGCCTGTACAAAACACAAGACTAACACACCTGAAAATGTTCTCATAAGCCCGCTGATGCGTCGCGTCGTCTCACCAAGTGACTCAACATCGCGTCGGTTATTCTCAGCGCAAATAAAATACCGTTCTATAAACTGGATTAAAAGAAAGTTATAAACACCACCAGTGTAGAGTTAATTTCTGCGGTACTAGCGATTTATAGTGTCTTTTCTTTTATCGTGTGTTGTGCGCGCACAGTAATGCATCAACGGTATATATATCATGTAATACAAACGTACACACGGGCACGAGCGCATACCAACACCGCGTCATTCGTCAGAATTCGACGGCACATCTAGCCAGGCGCATTGCAGAACCCCTTCGTGTGTATGTGTGTGTGTGTGAGTGTGTGCGTTTATTTCTATGTTGTCATCGTACGCCGAGCATGCCGTGTGCTGCAACAGCAGCACGATGCGCACTACATTTCGCTAGAAAACATAAGCTACAACATAATATATAAATTGTGTGCTGCAAGCAGCGCGGCGCTTGTGCTTGTGTTTACATGACTCCGGTTTATGTGTGTGCACTGTGAGGTCGACGAACCCCATACTGCTCTATACGTGAATGTTATTATATATATAATATTCTTCCGTCCGTCGTCGCTGTTGTCGTCTTCGCCGTGGTTGCATCGTGTATGGAAGCAGCTAGAGAGCGCTCATGCTCGTGGCTCGCGTTTTTCTTCTCGGTGAAGCCTATAATATGTATTGTCTATTACGTCGAGTACAATATATATACGTATACATATATACTATTTTTACTATACAGGCTGTGCTATGTTCAGATTTCCCTGGCGTATGATCGCGAGGTGAGTGCGCGCGTGGCTCGGCGCAGTGCACGCTGATCACGACACATTATGCCTTGCCTTATATATATATATATTTACGTTCTTATACGCACACTGTATGTTCTACATTGTAGAAAAATTATGATATAGTGTATATACATATAAATATAGCGAATGCAAAGAATATATATACATCTATATAGGATATAGGTGCATGTATGCACAAACGCAGTGCCTGCAGCACTTCTTGGGTTCTAAGACGCGCCAAGCACGTCATAAATTACGGCTTAGACTAATATCATTTGAATTGTACTCGCGTGCTCGCTCAACTGCATGACTAGATCTTGGATCTGAGATTCTAGGTGCGAGAAAGAGGGAATGAGCACCCACCACTGTGCCAGAGTAAGACATTAGATAAGATTATATTTTCTATGTAATTTATTGTGCGAGAAGCTTTATTGGAATTTGTTCTTGTTAGAATCTAATGCTTACGATCGCTGCTGATGCAACACGGTTCAATAACTCTGTGGCAAACAGAGAGAAAGAGAGCTTATGATATTTTTTGAAATATAATAATAATAAATATAAATAAATGTTCGCGCGACAATCCAGAGCTGCCCTTTAAATATCTCAAACATATTTTCTATGTGTGTTTGTTTTGTGTCTATGTACATCGACTGTTGAATGCATTCACGATCTGTTCGCTAAGGCAGCCGAGATTTTATCGCCGGACAATAAATAAACTATGGCCTGACAATAAATATTGTTTGCTGGGCGACATGCACACAAACACACGTACATAAACACACACATACAAGCACACATAGCATGTACTTAGCGACGACGATGTAGACGACCGCCGATGTAATGCGCGCGAGTGCATGAAAGCATACAATAACATAAATATTGTAAATGCTGCCGCAGCCTCCGCCACTACCGCCGCCGCACAAATATCTGTTAGAGTCATACACATTGTCCTCGTACAATAGGCACACACACATATAGACATACAAAAAAAAGAATCGCGACAAATAAACAGGCATACAGCCTTATTGAAGCTCAAATAATCTGCCCGAATCTATTTTGGTATATTCTCCACAACCTTTTATGTAGCTGCATTCCTCTACAGGGATTTTATTAAGGTTCGAAGAAGCCACATTAAAGCGTTTTGTTCTAAATTTTATAATTCGACTACCACCACTTCTTGGGCTCTAAGACGAGTTTATTTTAACCAAAAAAAAATTTTGTACGAGGTTTCTAGCAATGAGTCACCAACTAACCACAATAAGTTCTACACTTTCAAAATAACATAATAATTATATTTTATGTTTTTTGAGAACCATATTTCCAAAAAATAGGCATTTCTGTAAGGTGAAAACCTAGCTATGGCAATAGCAACGTTAGCAACGCATGTATTTTAAAACAAAAGACATGAAAAGCGACGAGCACGTTTTATCTATATTTATTGTCATTGACCTTTTGTGACTAAATTTTTTTTTTGTATATGCAAAAATGTAGACATAGCAAATTTATAAAGAATGTATTCAAATAGATTTAGTTCAGTAATACAGTTATTATTATATGTTCTGTTCTATAAATATAGTTTAGCCAAAAAATCAAATCTGTTGTACAGAGAAAATAAAGCTGTATCAATAGCAAAGTGAACAACGAATGCATTTGCAAACGTAAGACATGAAAAGCGACGAATACAGATTATTCCGTAATTGCTTATCATGGCCTTTTCTTAGTGTATTTTTGGCTTACAGGCATAAAATTAGAAAAAAAATAGTCTGAATTAACTGCTACAGTCGTTTTTATACTTTTTTGTGGTATTTTCAAAGTAATATACATTTCGGTTAGAAATTTGATGATTTAAATAGATAATTCACATTTAACACATTACACATTTAACTTAAATAAGTCAGTGATTATTATACTTAATATTCTCTTAAGACCATCTTGCCAAAAATCAATCATATCTGCATAGCGAAATCCAAACTATAGGAATAGCAACGATAATATATCTTGCAGTGGCCATTGAAAGACTTGAAAAGCGACGAACATGATTTTTTAGCGAAATTGCTTGTCATTGCCCTTTATGAGTGTATTAATAGATAATCAATGTTTTCTTGTTCTCATTCAGTTTTACGGGATTTTTTTTTTAATTTCATGATTTAACTTAAGTAAAACTGTGATTATTATATTTTATTTTCTCTCAAGACCATCTTTGCAAATAATTAGTCATTTTTAACCGAAGAAACCAAAGCTATGGAAATTGCTAAGTTCGCAATGCAGACGAAAGACATGAAAAGCGACGAACTTTTTTTTCGAATTTGCTTTTAAATGATTTTTATAAGAGCATTTATTAGGCATGAGCTGAACAATTGTTAATTGTTCTGCCGATCTGCTAGAACCGTTATTAATATACAAGTTTGTGAGTTCGTAATACATTATGTTATATTATTAACCATACAGACACTTTTGTTGGGAATTTTATTATTTTTAAAAAAATATAGATTTACTTAAAAATGTTTTAAATTTTGTGCAATTTATATATTTTAGTTTTGACAAAACTGCAAATCTCAACTGATCAGATTTGCAGTTTTGTTTTTTTTGCAATTGAAAAAAGTTCTTTTATAAACTTCTTTTCCTTCAAAACCAAGTTGTAGTAAAATCGTTTAAATTAAAAATCATAAATTCATCATCGGTCAATATAAAAAAAAAAAATAAGCTTGACAATTTCTTTTCTTTTCTTTTTTTTAGAATTTTTATAAAATTGAAATAAACATTTAGCTTTAACGGAAAACCCCGATAAAGACTAGAACTTTACTAAAACAATCGTACAAAATGTTCAAAGTCGCTCTTACCTTTTAAATCTAACTGTAAATCCAAATCACGGTTGCTGCACACTGGATGTTTTACACACGCGCGGTTTCACACGATCAACACAAGTCTTCTTATTATTAGGTTTTATCAAGAACCACAATACCAAAAAACAAAGCACTCTATAATATCTCACAGAACGTATCCGAAATGTGTGTCCATTGCTTTAGGTGTGTGCCAATTAAATGTTTCGAACAAACAATTTTTAAATTTCTCTTCGCTTCCGCTGTATAAGAACACTTCCGCGACGAACGACAACGAGCGACTGCGTATAGTAGCACTGCGCGACACACTAGATATAAAACTCTCTGTGCCCGATGGTAGCCTGCTACACAACAACACACAAACACTCACACAGAACAACAGCACAACAAAAGAAAACGGAACACAACTATAGTAAACTAGAACACACTCTCTCGATGCACTCAAAGCACATATAAGCCTAACGATAAGTCGTGTGAGAGAGATGTTAGCACATCGGTTGCATCATGGGCAATGACTTTGAAATGACGGATGGCCGTCTTTTTATGCCCTCTTCGGCATGGCATGGCTCATCGGATCGCTGCGCGCCAGCTCTACACCGTGAGTTCGGATTTTCTTTCGCCGCTCATTCGCGATCGCAACTCTTTCGCGCAGATTCGCGTGCGCTCGCGTTCAGCTGAGCGGGGCCAAAAGAAATGCGAATGCATACAGTACAATATTATTCGTCTATTGTGCGTGCTTATGCGATCACCGGCGGCGGTGCGGCACCGGCGATCGTTGCACTGTAGCATCATTCATAATAAACATAAAAAATCTAAGTGTGCGTTTTTTTCAGTATACTCTACTCGGATGTTATCAAATTATAATCATTTAATTAATGTGTGTGTGTGTGCTTGTGTTATGTCTTGGGATGAGCGCACCGAGAGGAATAAATTTTGATCGAGTGTGAAGAGAAATTTCATCTTCTGCAGTTGGCTCATAATCAATCTGCGCTCACGCACAAGCCACATGATTAAAGATGCAGTGGGTATACATTTAGATTCTATATCCACAGACAATGGCTATTTTAACTTCTAAAGACTATTCTGTGAAGCTTTCACGGCACGGCCGCTTTAAATGTATCCGCGCGACGGGTATATACCGTTGCAATTTTTGTGCGTGTGTACGCCAAGGTCGCTGCTCGCATCGATTCTTTCACTGACCCACATTGCATTCTTGTATACCTACGATATGCACAAAATGTTGCGTCTTTATTCTAGGTGCTCGTGTGGCGGTTCGCGTGTTTTCGTCAGCGAGATTAGAGTGTGATTGAAGAATGCTTGAGTGCACCGGTGAGTTCGATGGACAGGTTCTACGACGTGTGCTACGAGGAGCAGAATTATAACGGACGCAATGCATGCGTCAATGCTGAATTATTGAGATTGGAATTTGATTTTGAGTCTAAGCATTCTATCAATGATTTTGGTATTATTAGAGATATAGGTCTTCTTCTTGAGTTATATTATATTTAGAATTTTTGCTTCTCTTCGACATTTGATACTACCACACGAAACGAATCTATCTATTTATTTAGGGTTCCCGCGTTGCCAGAAAATTGATACTCCGAGATTCAGAAACAAAAAAATGAATAAACTTAAATTTATGGAATACAGAATAAACAGATACATGTTTATGATGTTTATACTGCGCTCCAGTTTATTCATTTAGGATATGGTAAAAAAAAATCACTACCCTTGTAATATAGTACCAAATTATTTTCATAGATGGCGCCATCAGGCATATTGAGTTTTATTAATACAGAGTGAGGCTACGATTACATATACAGATATAGTTGCTGTATTTGGCCTTAGGCATCCAATTTTGCTTACTCCATATAATTCCATATTGTCCATCATATAATTGAAAATCTACCACCAAAAAAAAATGTGCTCCTAATTATATAAAAATGTGCACCTACCAAGTGTGCACCCAAACAAAAACAGTACGCACGCAAGCGTGCGCTAAGTTTTTGCGCTTCGCGCAATTTTATAAAAAATCAACAACAGCTATTTCATTTGGTCAGATTATACTTTCTGGTTGGTCATTTATGTTTTGGGGCATGTTTTTTTCTTGGTGAAAACTATTATTTTAAGTTGCACATTATTTTATTT
The DNA here is from genome assembly GCA_010015015.2 of Bolitophila cinerea. Lineage (NCBI taxonomy): Eukaryota > Metazoa > Arthropoda > Insecta > Diptera > Mycetophilidae > Bolitophila > Bolitophila cinerea. The sequence goes on along the minus strand of JAAAKO020056090.1, from coordinate 76 downwards.
TAGGAGCACCTTATTTTTTTTGAAGAATATTTTTTTTTTTTTGGAGAGCAATATATTTTATGCCTTTTGCCTTATT
>JAAAKO020056079.1:0-10649 GCA_010015015.2 Bolitophila cinerea | reverse complement strand
AAAAAATAATGTTTCATCAACACACGAAATTCGTTTTTTTCCATTGTTTTAATAATAACAAAAGTTGCTTCACTAAATATGCAATATATCACAAACTAATAGTCCGACAGCTGTGAAATTTATACACGCATCCTTTGAAGGTTGTACTATTTGGATTTTGTACTAGTGGCGCCCTCTCATAGAAACGATACGAACTTTTCAGCCGACCTGTTACATATTTTCCATTTTCTCTTGGTATAACTATACTAAGAGTATAGAGAAAATATAGTTTGACATGTATTGAACACGAATAAATCATGTGTAAAAATCGTGATTTGTATAATTTGAAACGGGTAAAAAAGCAGTATTGCTCTTCCTAAAGTCTAGTTATGATAAAAAATACGCTTGTCTTTGCAAAAACCAGTCGAAGAAATACTGCAAGACCCTGTAAAACCCTTTAATAAAAAAAACATCATGAAACATAAACGGTAATCCTTTTTACCAGTTTTTAGGGATTTTTTTATTTTTATTTGTACAAGCATTAAGTAAACAATGATTTACTAATTACAAATGTCCGTAATTGACAATTCAATACCCTAAAATTTGTTATGGAGCATCGCCAGATATAGATCAGTACAGAGAATCTGTAGGGCGTTATTTAATACACTGCGACCACAACCATCTTGTTTATAGGAAAATCAAATGAATTTCATTAACTTGTGTGGAATAGGCATCAGCCTTTTCTGCGTCTGGTTATGTACCAAAAAAGTGCAAGGCAACTTTAAAATACCACTATTTCTGATTTTTACTAGAATTTTTTTAAATATTATGTTATATTAAATTGTATATTCAATTTTATAGAGTTAAAATAAATCGATCGTTTTAAAAAAACAAATTTTTCACAAAAAAAAAAAAATGTTACTATACATTTTTTTTTTTGTTTTATCTTACAAGTATAAAAAAAAAGGTTTTGTAGGTTAGAAATAAAGAAGGTCACATCATAATTTGTTCCTAACTCTCTCACCCTATGGTCACTGACGTATTTCTTGGCCAATTCTAAGATTAAAAGTAAAAAAGCGATTTAGTCGAAAAAAGGTCCCTTTAGAAATTGTCTCCGTTAATTAAATGCTTGATAGTAAGAGACCTTTCAGAATTTGAATTATAGGGTTGCTTTTTAAAGCTTTTTTTGAAATAAATGCTCATGTTTGTTTATTCTAAATTCCCTAAAAAGATAAAGATTAGTAGTAGATTTGCTTATTTTGCATATTTCACCTTTATTTTAGTACACATGCTTATTTTTAGTACAGATTTTTATTTTTATCGAAAACAAGCAGAAACAGCTATATCTGTAAAACAAAAAGAGTATTAATGTCAAAAATAAGCGGACTAAAAATTGGTGTGACATTAAATAATGGAGCGTATTTAAAAGCTTTTACGTCAGAGTGGGAATGTCAACCCAATTTTTAGTCCGCTGATTTTTGACATTAATACTTTTTTTGTTTTGTTTTGTATCCAAAAAGAAGTTTTCTTACTATAAAAATTACTATAATTAAATTACTATAATTTTATGTTATAATATAAGATATTTTGTGTTTATGATGTATTTTTAGGACATATTTTATAGGTTTTATACGATGTTTTTATGGCTTATTTAAGGCACTTAAAAACATATGTTTAGTATAATTTTGATTGTTTTAGTAATGCATTTCTAATATGTGTAACAAGGTTATCAATACAATACTATTACACTGGTCCCTATATCCAGTAAGGGATTGATAATGGATTTGAGATAGAGATAATACCATCATACTACATGGTTAAAAAAGTCCCGAGAAAAATGATGAAAACACTAACTTTTTGATAAAAATATAGTTTACTCTTCAACATAGTTCCTTTCGAGGGAGATACACTTAATACAACGATCCTCCAACATTTCGATATCTTTTTTATACTAGTCGACGTCGAGGCTCCCAAAATAGGCAACAGTATCGAGCTCGACCTCCTCATTTGAGTAAAATCTCTTTCTCTGGAAGCTGGAACCATCTTTTCAAGTTTGGAAACAGATGATAGTCGCGGAGAGTCAAGTCTGAAAAATACGGTGGATGGGGCAGCAATTCGTATTGCAATTTGTTCAATTTTGCCATTGAGCCAATGCATTGTCGTGGTGAAACAACACTTTTTCTTTTTGTCTTCATTTATTGTTCAAACGGTCCAATAACGTTACGTAATAGTCGCCCGTGATGGCTCTGCCTTTCTCAAGATAAACGATGAGGATTATGCCATGTGCACCCCAAAATATACTGTTTATTTGGACAGCCCTAACGTGTTGCACCACTGGTGCTCGACCGACCCATTTAAAATTCAGCAAACCATGTGTAAACATTTGTTTTGGACGAAGCAGATGTGCTGTGATGTTTTTGGAGCCATTCCAATGTTTACTCTTTTTTTTCCGATCACAAAGCAATGTTTTATCAAAATACGAAATTTTTCCATTGTTTACGAAATACTAAAAGCAGCGATACTTATTCAGCGATAACTTCCAAAATACTATATGAAATGTCATGAAAATTTGACATTCCACATTAAAGAGTTGGGACTTCCAAAAAAACAATTTCGATTTGAGAGTGGTAATTCTCGGGACTTTTTAAACTATATAGTAAATAAAGCATTACTAAATAATGCAATACGTTTGCAACATAATAACAGAATGAGTAGGGCATTACTACCCATAATAGATTCAGACTTTGCTTACTACGTCGAATTATCTATTGTCACTGGTTCAGATAACAGAAAGCAACACCTGAAAAACTTGGTTTATCAGATATACATAAGTGTAGCATTATTTCTGATAATTTGATAAAATGTATTGGATTGCTTAAAGCCGATTCAACCAACTTCCACGAAAAGCGAGCGATATTTTTGGCTGGTTACTTAGTCTCAAAAGAGATATATTATTAGATCAATCTGGACAATATCTGTTGTTAAAAGAGTTTTTTTTTCAAAGATTAATCCTAAAACTGAATTATTTTAGATTCATATTGATGACTAATGAAAATTTTGAAATCTTTTTATACTTTTCAGCGACATTTCATATTTTTTATAAGAAATAGGCTCGAGCTACCGCCAATACGGTTTTAATTTTCGTCTCGCGAGCTCGAGCTTATGGAAAAGGGTTCCATAAACACTATCAAGAACCTGCAAGTATTCCGAATGAACTCTCAGCAATATTTGACGTGGTTTGATATAAACCTTTTTTTAAAAAAGGACTATTAAGTTCATACTACATTCCGTTTTATAGATATTAAATTTTCAGTGAATATAAATAAATGCAACGGTAATTTTTAAATATTGTCTGTCAATAAACTATATTTAATTAAATCGTATAAAAAAATAGCTAATTAATAAATTTTAGTTACAATAAATGTGTTCAATTTTAATAAGAACCAAAAAAAAACAGTTTTTTTTAATTTCTTTGAAAATTAAATTAATAACAAATAAGAAAACAAATATTTTTACTTAATGTAATACAAATAATTAAAAAATAAAATAAAATAAATTGCTCCTACATATTTTTTTTGATGAATGATGAATAATATTTTTGTGGTCGATTTCTTATTAATTAATGAACAAAATTTAATTTTATGGCAAGCAATAAAAAAGTTATAGTAATTAAAAAGATTCACCCAAAACACCCAACAAAAAAATCTCTAACGGCTGCCATTTCACAGTTGAACAAAAACACATTTATATACTTTTCGCCTTCGAATTTTTGGCCAAGGAATACGCCTGTGAAAATAAGCTAATCATAACTGGCTCACCCTTTATGTCATCTGTTCCACTGCAAGAAAAATCTCTTGAATGCCATACAAAAACGTTGTTTGAAAAACGTATACAATTAAAATCTATTATGGACACAAATTGAAATATATTTGTTTCGATAAAAAAATATATTTTCTGATTATCCATGACCACTTTCAGATAAAACTAAAACTTATTGATAAAAACATATAAATCACAGTATAAAATGTTACATATCATACGCGTTTCATCATAAATTGAATGCACCGTTATGAAGCTTTTCGCGATGCGTTGTTTCGAAATAAAAATATCCATTCGCTCTCCAGCCAGCCAACACCCAAAAATCTGTGTCGGTTGGGGTGGAGTGCTCATAACAGCTGCTGCAGCGCGAAGGCGTGTGTTTTATTGCATTCATTTCAATTCAATTAAATGTGTTTTATCGTGTGGGTGTGTGTGTGTGTCACTCAAATTATACCACAAAAAATATAAATTTACATCAAATATACGCGACAAAGTATTCATAGCCAAAACAAAAAGAGAAAAGAGTTATAAAAAAGCTCGATGAAAATTTAATTTGAACATAAAACGCATCCATTTCATGTTTGCCCTAATTCATTAATAAACTTCGAGTCTTGCAAACAAATTTAGATTATTATTCAGTATATTCCTAATAATTCCTAATAATTGATAATTTCCATGTATTGTGTCTTCTTCATCACTTATTACCAAATGCTATCATCAAATTTCTAGACTATAATTGATTGTTTCATCAAAACACCATTAACTCAAAGTTAAAATATTATAGTGATACAAAATTGGTACAAATTAAAGCTTTGTGCTTTTGTTTCTGTGCTCGGTAATGCAATTATACCTAAAATTCTACGTAAATTCTCTTTTTGAATTAGCATCTTTAACAAAAGTTCTTTCTATATTTGAATGTAGAACTACATACATACTAATTGACCGACAATCTCGTATGAACTAAAACCTAATCTGGCATATATGCCAAACACATAACAATGATATATGTGTTGCTCAACTGTTGCGGAATTACCTATAATTGTACAAAAGTTAGGATTGCGTGCGCTCGAGTGCTTCTGTGCAAGTAGTTGAGGTACCATTATTCCCCAAATGGTAAATTATGTTCGTCAGCATGAGTAAATCATCTCTTGAATCGTTTGGCAAAATACAAGAAGTATATATACATACGAAAATAAGTATATCCAATTATATAGTTTTCAAAGAGCAATTGTCTGCTGTTTTCTGATGTAGACCGTCATTAAATAGCGATAAAGTGGAGGAAAATAACTTGTGATGATTGATGGAGAACTGGACGGACACATAGTATCTGTATGATTGTGTGGGAAAATCAATATCTTGTTGGCTCACAGTCATTGTTGCTCTCTTGTCTTCTTCTGTCAAGCTCTGTGATTATACCCACAGTATTCATGACTTTGTTAGATTTTCAATGATGTATAAAATTACAATCAAACTATAGCAACAATATCATTTTTTACATGGAACATTTAGTCAGAATTTTGACAGAAATAGTAATAAAACGATTTTATGTTTTCAGATGAGAATTCTCAGTTTGGGGTTCATTTTATTTTACCCATTTTTAACGTATAAACGTATAACAAATATTTTTTACAAAAAAAAACCAATCAAATTGTCGTCAAGATTAACGCTATTAAAAATACTAGCTTTTAGTTCCCGGCTTTGCACGGGGTATATTTCAATTAAATAGTCCAAAATATTTATTAAACTTTTTTGTAAATTGGATTTTTTTAATTTATGTCTATTTAAAAATACAATGATTTGAGTACAATTTGTACCATCTAATAAAGACGGAATTTTTTTATGGCAATTTTTATTTGGGTTAAAATAAATCGTCAACATTAATTTTGCTGTGTAATTAAGAGGAATTACACAAAAAAACTTCATTTGTGATAAAAATTATAAAATGGTCTGATAAAAACAATTATTATCATGCTAATAATAAAAAACAGATAAATAGATAAATTTAAAAAAACAGATTCAAATTTCAAGTTGTCGGATAAAAACACTGAAACAGTAATTACAGTAATTTACTGTTTAAATAAAATAAAATGTAAAATTTGTGCAAAATAAAATAAATAAATATGTTTCTAATAATTTTAATTAGGAAAAATAAAATTTAAAATTAATATAATCTTTAAATTGTATAGAATCAATCAATGTTGTTTTTCATGGGTATATTCAATTTATTTATATTTGAAAATAGTTAGAAGACATTTTAAAATATTCGATTTGTGTGTATTTTACATTTTTTTCAAGGGCAGATTTTTTCTTTGTCAATATATAAATTATATTTATTTTTAAAAAAATATATTATTAATATAAAGTTTAGATATATTTATTGGCAATTAAAGTCTACCAATGTTAAATGTAATATTTAAAAAATAGAAATATTTACGAAGTTAGTTATATGTTAATTTCTATTAATTATAAAACATAAATTCTTCAACTATGCTGATAACACTAACATATTTATATTAGGTTGGCCGTTATGTGAGTTTTTAATGATTTTTAATCAATTTTTATGCGGAAAATAAATGAAAAAATTAAGGATTTTTTTCAAAAATTTTATTTTATGTTTAACCCTTGACCACAAGAGTTATTTATTTAAAATATTACGACAGTAATTCAACTATAATTGCATAAATGCATCTATCTCTCACACACTATATAACTATCACTCTTTCTCTCTTTCACCTCTCTCTTTAACACATTTACTTAAATAATCTCTTTTTCGCTGTCTCTCTCTTTCGCCCACACTATCAGTTATGTGTATCCTAGAGAGTTAAACGTAGCCACCTAACACACAATTTTAATAGAAAGTAATGGCTCTCAATATTTTAATTAATATATGAGAACACTTTAATTCAATAATGAACTCCTCAAAAATAAAAAAAAAAACAAATCTTAGGAAGAGAAAAGAAAATCGGCTTTAACCAAAAAATAAATTGCGTTCTGACCTTTTACAATCTTAAGAATTAAAAATTGAATTCCAATGAGTAATGCCCAATTGTAAAATCATAAATATAAATATAAAAATTTATTGACGGATAAATATTAGTGAAAAAAATGGGTTTCAAATAAGCTTCCAATAAAAAAAAATAAGGATTCATAGTTAATAAATGGGTAAAAATAATTTGAATACTTTTATAAAAAAAAAATGTGGACACAAACACATTTTTTTGGGCTTCCACTTTAATTAACATTCAGTTTTGTAATACTTATATTTATATTTATGATTTTACAATTGGGCGTTACTCATTTCGGCGAATTGTAAGATTATTATCTTCTGATTAATTATGCGTTCATGTTGTTGATGTTGAATATTTGTTTTTTTTTTATATTTTATATTATGTACACATGTTTTTTTATGTGTTTAAAGTTACTTATGTTCAGTTTATTATTTGCAATTTAGTTAATAGATAAGAAAAAATGTATTAATGTGAATCTAATGACACTTTCAGAAATGGATGTCCAACCTAGTTGGAACGACTTCAAACCTTATTTTGAGATGAAAATTTATTTGAACAATAAACGGTCTGTTGGGGTCTCTCCGATACCATCATTTCATAGAAATAAATTATAAAAGCCTGTCTAAAGTATCTGAAGTCTTCATAAGGGTCTATATTTTTGTTTTAATAAATGGTCTATAATGCTGCGTTTAAACAAGATTACTAACAGGTCAATTCTGCGGTCAACGAGGTCAACGCAGTGTAAAATATGTTCAATCGTAGTCAAACGTGGCGTTGAAACTGTGGTTGACGCTGTAGATGTTATCATAGTTTAAATAGTAGTAGTCAACAGTTGACAATCAAAATATAGTTGACTTTATGTTCGTTCTTTTGATTTTTGTTGACTACATTGTTGCCACCGTGTAGTCAAAGAATATTCAAGACAACTTATTTAAAATGGGGTCAACACAACGGTAAACGTGTTTATATCTTTTGCGTTGATCAACGCCATATACTGTTGACGAACCGATTTTATAGTCACCTAAGTCAACTAATGTAGATACCATTCAGGCATTGACTTCAGTAGTCAACAGTTGGCTGCGCTCGCGTTTTTACAGTATACAAGCACAAATGTACATTAAATAATAAAATATACAATTATTTCGAAAATACTGAACCGATTTTAATATTTTTATATAAACTAATGTAGCTGTTTCTTTCATTTTGTTCGGCCTAATAATAAGAGCTTATGCAGGTTTTTATCAGTTTTTATTCAGCTAAACGGCGCTTTTAAATAGGTTTATACAGACCTGACTAAAAAGGTTTAGTGAGGCTTTGCTCAACGTGGGTGCAAAACACCTTATGTTATTTAAGTGTTATTTTGGTAGGAGAAAATAAAAAATCGTTTTTTTGTTTCATATTATTTATTTATTTATTATATTTTCTCTTATAGGTAAACTTTTATTAAATATTTCCTTTTTACTTACATATTTTTGCTCTACCAAGCTCTACCTAGCTCTACCCGGGATCAAACATGGGGCTTTTGCGTAGCTATAGTCGTGCAAATTACCATTCGTCTATTCTGGTTCTATACACTGAGTACGCTAAACATAATTTTATACATTGTTTTAAATTTAAAGCTGTAATATTTTCCAAAAAACATTTTTGCATGTCTGTACAGTATAAACACTGAATGTACTAATAATCAAGAGACACCGATAAAGAATGTACTACGATTGGTCGTATTTCGATTGGCTGAATCACGATTGGCCAAAACACGATTGGCCGAATAATACGATTGGCCGAATCTCAATTGGCCGAATGATACGATTGGCCGAATCACGATTGGCCAAATAATACGATTTTTTTTACCTTTAAATTCGGCCAATTTTGTTTCGGCCAATTGAATCATTCGGCCAATCGTAGTACATTCTTGATTCGGCCAATCGAATTTCGGCCAATCAAGAGACACCGATAAACATTTATTCAGTTCATTAGACCAATCTACCTGAATAACCTTAACCTAAATAAAGTCTGAATAATTTGTCTGAATAAGCTCTTATTTAGTTACTTATAAAGCAAACCCCCTGAATAAGCTAAATAAAGGTTGAACTATTATAAGATTTATTCAGTTTAGTCTGAATATTCTGCCAAATAAGACATTATTCAGCTCTTATACAGCTTCTGGCTGCATAGTTCTCATTTCCCTATGCGTAATACTGCCTAAAAGTTTCTTATAAAAATCCTCTAAATATAAACCAATCCTCTAAATATATACCAATAAATAAAACGTTTGCTGCAAGCTGCAAACATTTTATTTCGTTTGCTTTCGCCATTCGATATTTCGTGTCAGCTTTTATTCAGAAGAACGTCCATAGTTTATTTTTGGTGGTATTATATATAAATGTAGAAATAAAAATAAATCAACTATTTCCCCCGGGAAATAAATATATTGCATGTTTTTTTTCCCGTCGAGTGCACTTCAAGCAATGGTTGTCAATATAGATTTGCGTAAACACAAATACTCTCAAAATATAATCAATAATATTTTTTATTATTTTCAGAGAAAAAAAAAGATTTCCTATAGAACGTTTTGTACGCAAATTAGTTAGTATTGTTCTCGCTAATTGGCTAAATTTAAACGGAATTGCCTTTTGTTTTAGTTATGCAAACTATTTTTTTTATGTATTCATTATTTAAAAAAAAACAGTTTTATATATATTGGATCATCACAATATTTTATTTTATTTGTAGACCAAAATTGGTTTTCCAATAGAACGTTTGAAACGCATATTGTTGTATTATTCTTGGTAATTGGCTTAATTTAAACTGAATTGCCTTTTGTTTTAGCTATACAAGCTCATTTGTTATGGAATCAATAAATTTAATGGTAAATAAATTAAAAGTGAAAGCTTGTTTTTTCTATGGAATCAATCGGCAAAATGTGCAAAGGAATAATCAGATTACTGAGCTATTTATGATGATTAAATTCGATGAATACATCATAATTTAATTTTGTAATATATATATTTTTTTTAGATAAATACCACATGAGCACACTTCCATGAAAACAAATATAATATTTAATTGGGTATGTGGAGTAAATATTCACTCTCTAATAATTTTAAAACTTTTGATTTTATTCAATACTCCGGTTCACACAAATGATATTTAATAATTCCATAAATATACGTGTATATTGTGGTGTATATGCAATGCACCCCGTTAATTGAGTCACAATGTGCACTCTCGCAAATTATACACCTAAAACCAACAATTTAACACAAATATATTCATTATATACAAAGTACAGTGTACACGAATGTACATTACATGGAATTTGTTTACATCCCGAGCAACGCAGCATAAAATCAGCCAAACGAAATTAGCATTTTGAGAAGCAACACAAAATGGTGTTTTTGTTTTTAAAATTATTATTATTTTTAAATTGAATTTGTTGTCGATGGTTTCACGAATGGTAATTTTTGGGTGAACTTTAAAATGTTTCTCTGTGCATATAATTTAAATTGTAATTTTAAATATTACAATAGCTTACCGGAATAGCGGGAATACAAACGACGCAAAAGCTGCAGGTAATCTTTTGCGGAGCTTTGTTGGCAGAAAGTTTGAAAGTTGGAACGTTTTGGATTGTTCAAGATTATATACATTTATTGATGGAAATATATACGAAGATATTGATTCAGTACTTGAACTTATATAACACATAACTTATTCGGATTGCCATTTTGATTTGAATGGTATATAAGATATAGCCAACAATTGTCTTATAACAAGTATATATACTTTTATATATATAATCCCTAGATACCGACATAATAGTTAAATACCTATATTTTTCCGGAT
>JAAAKO020056068.1:0-10651 GCA_010015015.2 Bolitophila cinerea | reverse complement strand
ATATATTAAAAAATTAAAAAAATCAATGAAAAAAAACTTTATTTTATTATACGATACGATGATGCACCAATCCAATCCTATAATCGATTTTTTTTTTTATCCACAACAGTATCAGGACAATCGTCTAAATATCAAATGTAATTGTATGCTAGATTTAAGTTTAGGGATTTCACTCCTGAAAAAAGTTTATGACAACAATCCGATAGGAAGTTGTTCCTGATCCCACAATGCTATGATTAAGTAACAACTTCAGCAAAACAATTTTTTATTGTGTACAGTACTCGTAGACATACAGACATTTTTATGCATTGTTCACAAATCCGAACCTTTTTTACGCTGTCGATAGGGTTGTCAACAGAGTATTATTCGGCCGGAGATTCCGGGCCTGAAATCAAAACTGCAACCCCCGAGCTGAGTAACGCGATCAGAGACCTGATTCGGGCACGCGTTGATTACAATTATGACAATGAAATGAAAATTGGCCCTTGAGAGGAAAAGGGGCTTTAAATTAAAAATCGTCTATGTTAAATATATGTTTAAAAAGAAAGTTCCAAAAAAACGTAATTATATATAAAATCTCAGCCTTTTTTAAACCATTAACTTTAACTCCTCCTACTCTTATCCATTCCCCCTGTAAATAATATTTTAGTTTTTGCAAGTCTTTTGCTTGTTTTATATAAATATGGTAAACATTTAACAAAAAAAATAATGTCCTAGTAAAAGACTAGTATAAATACAAAAATATTATTTTTTAGGTAATGAAAAGAATACAAGCTGAAGAACTAACTTAAAAAATCATTTAAAAATATTCACTTTAAACCTTAAATCCCTCTCTTTTTTTTCAGTTTTTTTTTTTAATTTTGTAATATAATACCCTCTATAAACATAAAAATATAAATTTGGTTTTTCCCGCTAAAGTGTAATTACGCCCAAATATTATTTTTTTCCAATTAAAGCCACACCAAAAAGTTTGACTTGAACACTCTTCTTATAATTACTTCAAAGTCAGACTTATCTCTGAATCAGGTTCATTTATACTTTTTATTTGATTGTATTTTAATTTATTTAAATTAAAATTGCATAATCCTTTGCAACCATAGAGAACCACTGTTTGAACTAGGGTGACCATACCTCCCCGGGTTTGACCCGAAGTTTCCGGACTTTGCATATGATTTCCGGGATCTGGGTTTTCCAGTCATTTTCCCAGGTTTACTGTATTAATAATTAGGAATTGAAGTAAATAATATAATAAAGTAATATAATAAATTTGAGTACGGTATAGATGGTTATCTCCTTAGCAAGGGTGTCTAAGGTTCGTAATAATTTACATAGGTGTTCACTTTGATTAAAAAAAATTGTAGACCTTAAACCCAAAACTTAATCCAAAATAATCCCGATAATAATTCAATTTTCATTATTTTCGCTTCCAACTTCCTTTTTGAGTACGGTGAATCGGTCAAAAGTATGCAAAAAATGTTTAACTACTTAAAATATACTAAAAAAAATATAAAAAATAATATTTTTTTGAACTGCCATAAAAGAATATTCCAAAATCTATAAAAAAGGTATGTAGAACACTTTTAATATTTTTTTTGAAGTTTTTAAAAAAAAAAAAAACAAATCAAAAAACTTTATCTTTTTTGATTTGTTTTTTTGATGATGTTTGTAATGAAAACATATATAATTTATTTGTATGATAATATTATTAAAAAGTATATATTTTTTAAATTGAATTAAGGATTTTTGGTATAGAAGCGATTTTGCATAAAATGAAAACATTCCTAATTTTTTCGCCAAAACTTCTCCCAATTTTTTTTTTTATTTTCATTTTTCTTTTCTGATTTGGTGGAACTATTATGATGATTTGTCTTTTACATATTTAAAAAAAAACATTTACTTTAAAAAAAAAACAATATTAAAACCCATAATGCGTTATATATCATAAAAAAATAATTACAATATAGACCCTATTGTTCAGTACTTACCAAACATCATTTTTTTTTAAATAAATAATAATGAGAGGGTGTTTTGATATTTTCTTTATATTTATTATGATCTCACAAAAAAAACATCGGTTTCGGCAGGAATAAAAGGTGACCAAGTTTAAAAGATTTTTTTGAAACAATTATATCCCATATATCACAATTGGGAAATTAAAGTACGTCTTTTTAAAATATTTTAACCAAAATATTCTATCTCTCTCAGTTCTCAAGATGATATATTATTTATTTTTTAATTTAACTATTGTGCTCTATTTTTTTGAGAAAATCTATGTAAAAGTATTAGGTTTTAATCTGAAATTCCGGTATCTACCATTATCTAAACCTTTATATTACAAATATTTGTTTAAATCACCTATATTTGTTATATGTATTTTTCTCTAAAACATAATAAACGCAAAATATTTTATAAGTCTTCATTGCAAAACACCAATAATATTTTTTATTAGAAACATTGCAAAATACAATGGTATACACTATTATTCTTAATAAAATAATATCTCTAAAATATTTTCGACAATTAATTAAAATATTGTTATACAATCCTATATTGTTTAATTGGTCAAATGCAATTATCGAAAAGCCAATATAGAAAAAAAAAACGATGTGGCCTTTCAGATTTGTATAAAAATCAAGAATTTATTATTAATTATACAAAATAGAACTTACGTTGCTAAATGTTTTGAATTTCAGAGATTTCATGACCTATTTAAAAATGTATTGCTTTTAAAAAAAGTTGTATTATTTTGAACCAATAAAAAACAAAGCTATAATAAAATGTTAGTATATAATAATAGTTCCAAAATAACTTTTGGTTTGTTTGATTTGCGCAAGTTATATAAGTCAATAAAGAAAAGTAATGATAAAAAATATATAAATGTGTAAATAACAAATGATTTTCAATCTAAGTCGTAATACTTGTCCATTGCTTTATCGAAGCAGACATAATAGTATCCGTATAAAGAGTGTCCTCATTTGTGGTAGTATTTAGTTCAAGGTCGTGGTCGCTAAGCTCGATTAACAATGACTGGACCTGATCTGGCAATGGATCTCCGTCGAGTGAAGAGAAGGACACCCTGCGTGATTTGGCACCATCGTTTGGCATGCGCTGATCGGTTGCATCGTAATCAGCATGTTGCTCAGGGTTCATTTTCTTGTTATACCTTGAAAACTCGAAAGAATCGTTTGATAGTTCGTCGATGTGTGCGTCCTCTGGGTAACAGTTTACTCTTTGGAATAAAGTAACATTGTCGGCATTCGATGAGTTCTTCATTGTGTCTAAGTCTTCGGTTGTTGCCATTAGAGTGTCGTGTCCTACGGTGTTTCCAAAATCAGGAGGCTTCATAGACACATTGATCTAAACCAATTAGAAAATATATTAAAAAATGTATATATTTATAAACATTTGAAAAAAAACACACAAGGAGAAGAGAAACCGAGAAACAGAGTTAAGCGTTTTTCTACTAATACTATACTAATTTATTTTAGCAATACGCAATTTTAAAAAATATTTCTGAATACATTGCTACAATTCTTATTTAATTAAAATATACCCTATATATAATTAGATTATGTAAATTTAAATTAAATATAATTATATGTTATCAATTATGTGTATAAATTTTAATTGTTTTTGTGTTTAATAATAACCTAATAACATTTATATTATTATGTTTAAATGACTGAACTTATAACACAAGTTTTTTCATATAACTATATCATCACAGCTTACAGCTTAGATCATTGTTTCTATTGTACAATTAAATATATAGTATTGTTTAATTTTATATATATTAAAAAAAACTCGTAACAATATTGTTGGTAACTTCTTCATTTAAAATATATATATATATATTTAACAAAAATATACCCTTTTTTAAATAACTGCGAAATATTTTTAACTCCAAATCCAACATCTTTTAAATTTATCCTTAAAATAAACATCCCAAACCTCTATTTTTATTGATATTTACTTTTGATATCAATGAGTCCGAAGCGCGAACGTTTTAATGAGCTAACAACTGAAATTTTAATGGTGGCAATAAATAGAAAATTAAAAATGTGTGAAAATCCTGCATTTGAAGTAAAAAAATAAAAAACACTCTTTTTAAAGAAAAATGGCAATATTTAATTTGAATCCAAATAAGTCAAAATTTGTAAAAAAACATTTTGTATTTATGTTAAGGATATATTTAAAAGAATTTGGCTTTGGGGTTAAAATATTATGCAAGTATAATTAAAAATATATATATATATATATAAAAAAATATATATATCGAAAACTATGGAATTTAAGAGGCTATATTTCGATTTTATTGTCAGTCTATATTCTGCCTATACGCTGAACTGTTTAGCATCCTAATGTGGGTAGCCCTCTATATAGAGCACAACATTTTTATCACACATTTTTTCCAGAGCACAATAATATTTTCAAGCGGATGTAACATTTAAATTTGGATTGAACATTATTAACTTTTACAAATCGATATTATTATGCCCTTCACGAAATAAACAATTTAATAAAATCAACAATATTCTTCTAAGAAATTAGCGTTTATATTTAAATGAAATTGACGTGTAAACAATACATTTGTCATAAAAATCATGAATAATACACGAAACTCCACTGCATCATCATGAAGATATATTCAAATAAACTGCCAATAATCAAATAAATTGCTATGCCCGCAGGACAAAAGGAAAAAAAATAGAAAAAGGACAACGCGCCAACCCGAAATGTGAACGAACGCCAGTTAAATAATTCAATCAATTTTTAGCATTCATATATACACATTATAGATACATTCTCGATATTCGTTCATACACACAAAATTCCTATGAGTTCGTAATCTTTACGCTTGAATCGGGAACACATCTCAAACATAAGAAGTTCTCTTTTAATTGAATCCATTTAATGAAATGACAAAAAATGGCAGGACGAAGCAGCGCAAAATAAGAATAACGTTCTGCACAGATATTCTATACCAAAGCGTCTTTCTGTTTAATGTACCGAGAGAAATTGTTTCAAATAGGAAAATTGCATTACGTTAAAGTCTCGTGCACACGTTTGAACCGTATACCAGTGTGTGTGAGTGTGTGTGTGTGTGTTTATGTGTTTGCGTGTGTGAGTAACAATGTATGTAATTTTATATATATACCATTTTATTATACATACTCTTCCAACAACGAATTCCCACGACTTACGAAGCGAAAAAGCTGTGTACTGAATAATGTGCTTACACGCGCACACCGCACAGCTTCCCATTGTTCACATATACTACATACATATTCGAAAGCTTAAGTAGATACACGCTCAACCCAAATACATACCCACACACTCACATACACAAATATATACTCTCTTTCTTTCTCTCACACAAATATATAAAACGACATACACACACTCAAAAACAGCGACCCACACAAACACATACCCTCAAACGCGTTAATATACTCGAAAACTTTCTATATCAAAGAGAGCTTTCGCTAGTAATCGATTTTCCTAACACATACGTACAAGTATAATGTATACAGCGATAAAACCCACCGCCCACCCGCATACCTAAAAGAACGACATAGTGAGAGCGAGCTGGCAATTTTCTCTTATGACGTATTCTTCAATGACTTTCCACGAAGTGAAAGGAAGAGTAAATGCCAGCGATGGAAAGTTGTTCATGTTAAAGCATAATAAAACCTTTGTTGGTCGTGTAGAAAGGACGTGCGCGCCAAACCTGGAGTACAAATGATAGAGACGTGTCCGCTTAAAGACACGACCGCCCGCAACGAGTTTTCGCAAATATAGTTAGGCTTTCTAAATACATAGATCAGTTTAAGTGGAAATGTATTAATCATCACACATCAAAATCATGACCAGATTTTAATATACTATTCGAATTAAAACCACCAAACCCAATCTATATAAGTATATTTATTGCAATTCCGCATGTTGGAAACAAATTTATATTATTTATTTATTTAAAAAAAAACTAATGTTTATATATATGTATGTGTATGTATATGTGAATCGATGTTCGTCTATATATAGTATACATATAATAGTTTTAAATTCCAAGGAACACATGTTTTCATAAAAGTTCTAAATCACCAAAAAGGTTTATAAATACTCGTTGGGAGGGGCAATTACATGTAGTTTCTAAAATGTTTTTTTATTTGAGTACATTTAATTGCAAACAAATTTTAAACAAGAACTAGAAACCACCCAAGAAATTGAATGTTAAAAGGCAGTTAACGACGATATGTAAAATTAAACATTAACATAATGCACATAATTTAACAATATTAAGATGATTACATTTTAATTTAAAACCTGCCCAATATAGAGTGCAGTAAAGTATAATAATATTAAAGCTTTATTGATTTCATGTTCGTATAAAAGTTTTTTTTTTAAATATTTCGTTACGTTTGAAATGTGTTTAAATTTGTCTCAAAGAATGCTCCATTTTCAATAAAAAGAAATATGTTTACAATTTTGTTTCCTATTTATACAAAACAATAAACCGAATTTTGTCTTGGAATTTGCATTTAAAAATATTTCAACATAAATAATTCACTGCACTCTAATATGCCCAACATCGTAATACAAACAAATCTTTATTTACCCACTACATTAACAAAAGCAACTCGGAACAACACTCATGCAGTCCTGTGATAAGCGCAGAACACTTTTACAATTAAGGTTAAGACACATTTACTTCAAAAGATACTGAGGATTTAATCCCGACACTGGACATTTTATTGTGATAACATTTTTTTAGGATATAATTGGATTTAATTGATCTAAAAGCTATATAATCTTGATTTAAAGAATCTAAACGATCACTCTAGGAATTTGTCATATCGGTATTCGTTTTATATATAATCAATTTATTGGTGCAAAAAAACATCTTCTCACGTTTTAATTATTATTATTATTATTATTTGTATGTACATCACACATTAATCATTTATTTGTTATCGCATTTTAAATTTATTTAGAGTGAGTCTGAAAGGGTTCTAGTACGAGTTTTTTAAAGCATTTATTATGTATATTATGAGTGCCACATTTGTTTTTTTTTGCCTTACTGAATGTACACATTAATTTTAGTTTCGAATGACTTACAGATTTGGATTGTATAACTTTAATTATACAATATATTTTTAAGTGTTTGTTCGGGAGACTAGTATTAGCACATAACTCGATTACATGGCTGAAACATCAATATAATTTATATAAATTAAGATACAACTATAAATGGACTTTTCATCAATGTACAAATCGTATAATATATTATCCTATCTTATTTATTTATGAACACTAGATTTAGAGCGCTTCGATGGGCAGATATAATATATTATAAGCGCTCGTACGCATTTTGTTGTTTAAGAGTCGTGTCTAGAACTGTCGGAATGGTGTTCATTTCATATGAATTTACTATAGGTGTCTGACAAATTGAAATATAAGTATTATTTATTTATTGTTTATATGTAGTGTATTGTTAAAAATATGGCCTACACTTAAAGTTAATTGCATGTATTTGCGTTTTTGTGTTTTTGCTTACATAGTCCATTATATAAAATTGTATTTATAAACAGTTGGATAAAAATGGTATATAACTTTATAATAGTTTATACTTTATTCTCTTGTTTATATATTTATATATATTTAGTTTATATTTAATTTAATATAAAGTATTACATTTATTATTATTGCGTATTGCTACATATTTTTATTTTTTAAATTTATTATTACTATTTTTTTTAGTTTGTACCATCGGCGCTCGCGCTACGCCACATTACAAAAAAGAAAATCACTATCACAGTAAATTCGACCCCATTTGTAGCTGCGGCATATTTTATAATTCTCAACGGAAAAAAATATAAAAATATGATGCGAACAACAACAAACGATTGCGTGTCGTTTCGAAAACGATTTAAAAAACGATCTACATTTCTTTGTTTTGTTTATTTTTTTAATTATAGTGTTTTTGTTAGATTCTCTGTCGATCAAAAATCCGTATTTTGATCTGTCTATCTGTCTCTCTCTCTCTGTGTCTGTTACATTCTGCAAGCGGTTAGGCTTTCGTTTCTTTTTTTGGTCTTATTGGAACTATACAAATGTAACCTGCACTGACGTCACAACCACTTACAAGCAAATTTTTCAACACCGAATTCGATACAGGTTGACCAGCATTCGAAAATCCTAGCATCTGATTATGCGCATCGTTTCCTAGGTCCCAATTATTAGTATCATCTTTTTTATTTCCGCTGCCCTTTGAACGTGCACGTTGCTGTGGCGTTGGAGCCATTAGCTGTTGCAGAAGTTGCGGTGAAGGTCTATTTTCACTTGACGGACCCTTAATTCGTTTAGTTGAGTTCAGCTCTATCGTCGAGGATGTGTTCAGAGGACGTTTGCAATTAGAACTACGCTCAGGCTTCTTAACGATTGTATGAATTTGAATGGGGGATATTGTGGGCGTGATCGATGAATACGAATTTAGTTGAAGTAGATCCGTCATAGTCCATGTTTGATTTGAAGCTGAAAAAAGTTTAAAAATAATATAATTTTAGTTTGTAAAAATATTTTAATTATTGTATACTTACAATTTCGGTTGTAGGACTGATCGGTGGCATCATTTGGATTCATAAATTCCGTATTAATACAACCTACACCATTGCCACCGCTGCCGCCGCCATCACTTCCACCAACTCCATTGCCACACTCAACATCTCGTCCTTTATCCGACAATTTATGTCGCTTGTATTCTATTTGCACATGCTGATGCGTATGCGACATACCGCCACCAATGATGCCACCACCACAACCACCACCGGTTGTCAGCAGTGCCGCTAAGCTGTTGTTCTCTTTTACAGTTTCAATATGAATGGCCTCCTTAATGTCTTTGTGCAGACTGGGTTCTTCGGAAAATGCACTCCACATCAAATCCTCGGTTAATAATGGCAAATCATCGTTTTCGTTCATGGGAATATACGGGGCTCGCATCGTCAAGTCAATGTCATCTTCACAGTTCATAGACATAAATGCGAACTCGTCCTCTTGGCTCAACGAGTTCGGGCTGCACAGCGAAGGCAGACTACTGGGACTCTGCATTATGACGGACAATGAAACAGAAGATAAAAATATAGAATTATACTCATTTAATGATAATGTTTTATTTTATTTTAGATACAAATTCTTTATTGTTCACGTACGAAAAATAATCGATACAAATAAATTACTATAGTTACAGGTCATCGGAATAATCGTCAAGATAAAAAAATAAATCTATTTAAAAGTAATGCAACATTTCGTTACGTAATATAATTACGATATTAGAAATTTTAATATTTATCTATGTGTACATAAATAGTACAAGAATTTCGTTTTTATTACATATTAAATATTACTGTAATTGATAATGTGGTATTAGGTAAATATAAATATATTGTCTATAAGCAAACTGTGTCAATTGCTGCAGTAATTTTACCTTTTATGGCAATTATTCAATTATGCAATGTGTAATTAAAATGTAATTGGAGGCAATTTAAATTAATGCCGGTATTACGCAGGTGTGTGCGAAAATTAAATGAAAAATACCGAGGCACCGAGTTAACGGCACCATAATTCCACATAGAATCAATCAATTATATAACTTAACACACACAAGGAAAAACTTATGCGAACAAATCAAGGAATATCAAACAATTAAATTTGCAACAATGTTTGCTAACCAAATCTTTTTATAGAAAATTCTTGTGCACACAATATTAATAAATATTTCTACACTGTGCATATAGTACTTTATTATAACAGTATGGGTTGGTTATACTGCATGATGCACATACAGGGTGTCATTTATTTAATATTATTAACCATTTTGGTAAAATAGTAAAAAAAAACTTAGGTGTAATTTTTTAACCTACTTCCACTTATCAGATTCAGTTTAAACCTGGCCATAGACTTGATTGTACGAGAGATTTTTTTGAATAACTTTAAAAATAAATTAAATGGAAAAGTATAATGTATATATAGTAGTATAGCACTTTTGAAGATTTGACCAAAGTTTTTAGCTACTTTTTTTGCAGTTAAAAAAAAAATATTTGAAGAAAAAATCTGTTATATATAAAAAAATAATTGGTTTAGGTTTTTTTATTATTTATTTAGCGATGTAGTGGAGGTTCCTTTTATTACGAAATGAACTATTGCTTTGCACGAAGAAACCAATTAAAGTGTGGAAAGGGGTTCAAAGTAAGAATCGAACCTTTTTTATTGAAGAATTGGTGTTTTTAAGGGAAATATACAAAGACGCTTTATTCCATTATCTTTATATCTTTATATCTTTACATTTTTTTAGGTTTTTTATAGTCATTTACTTGTTATTGATACTATTTTGCTTGATTTTTGTGGTCTAGATTTAATTATTTGATGGACCAACTTAATATAGTGAAATATGTATTTGATAATTTTAGATTTTTATTAAAGATAACTTAAAAAATTGTGCATAATTTAAAAAATTGCACAAAATAAAATTATATAATGCCCCAAAAAAGTTAAAAAACAGATAAGTTAAAAACATACAAGATTATATTTTTCATTGTGTTTTATATAAAACACAGGTATTTTTAATAGCAAATTGAAAATCACTCGATTCGAG
>JAAAKO020056057.1:0-10651 GCA_010015015.2 Bolitophila cinerea | reverse complement strand
AAGTTCTCGGTGACAAAAACAAGCTGCCCTATAGTCAACTTTACCTTGTGGTGGAAGCACTAGTTTACTTCTAGTTACCGGATCCGGCAAATACACCCACTAAACAAAAATATACACAATTAAATATCTCTCAAATTATCTATAACATATAAACTTACCAGCAAATACTGCAAAAGACCATCTAGCTGTGGTAAACGCAAGTATTGTCCTCCTGTGATGTCACAACCCTGTTGAAGTAAACTGAGGGACTTGTCTAAGGCACATACATCAAGTACAATATTTTGCTTTTGCGCTGTAAAAAACACATTCATGTAGGTCATATACTGCGAAGCACATTCGTTGCTGCCCGTCACAACCAGAATTCTGGAATTTATTTTAGTTCCAAGTGGTTTAATACGTTGCATTCTTGCAATATAACACAGTGCCATTGAGATGCTGCCAGCTAATAGAGATTCACACGCATTGTCTATTTTTGGTGCAGTAGAAATTATAGAAGCCAGTTTTTGTTTTATAGATTTTTCTACCAATGTAAACACTTCGTACTGTCCATCAACTTGTCGAATGTCTAGCGGACGGCCAGGTGTAGGATAAAGAAATTCTCTAAAAAGTTTTCAAAGATTTTTTTATTTTCAATAGCAATGATTATTAGAGGAAACTCACGTGGAATGGTGGTGACAAGCCAATACTGCTAATTTGTTTTGAGGCCTTTGCATGAGATGGGCATTTGAAAAAACGCAAATCGAGTCCAGACATTGTGATATGTGTTGTGGGTTATGTTGGATAATTTGCTGAGATGGATTTGTATCCAAAACTATAACAAGTAAACTTGAATCTTTGTTTTCCGATGACTTGGTTTCTAAAAAATCTTAATAAATGACTTGTAAATAATAAATTAATAATAATACAGTACCACTCATTTTACAAATGTGATTATTAAAACCAACGTTTAATTGACTCAAAATCCCTGGACAACAATTAAGTTAAATTCTTCAACTATTCACTAATAAAAACAAACCCCGCAAGCCGCAACTGAAAAGTGGAATTATTATTTATCAGTCAAAATTGTATTTAGACTAATGGATATGGTATATGGATTTTCAATTAATAAATATGGAAAATGGAATTTTAGGTCAAATTAGACGCAAACCCTTCAATCACGCCCTCATAAATGTGGTATTTCTTACGCCCGTACAAGTTTGTTCTTATAAATTAAGCGATATTCAAAGAATGGCGTAAAGAATCAAGACCGATTCGATTAAACCTACGGTAGTCTTTAGATTTGAATCGACTCGACTTTGTCGACGTAAACAAACACATAGTACGCAGCCATCCGCTACACATATTTTTGTAACCAAACAAATTTAAATTTGACAGTTTAAGGTATAATCATTTTTCAGTTTGATTGTTTGATAATTGATTTTGATTTTGATTATTTGTGTTTATCTCTTATGCTCTATGAAATACTTTATTAAAATATATTAAATAATGTTTTAAATATATTATTAATACATAAAAAAATACAAAAATGGAATCACATAAAGACTGCCCCGTTAAAATTGCAGTAAGAGAACGGCCCGAGCCAGATATTGCAGAGTGTAACAAAATAATTAACAAAACGAATGTTAATCAAAACGTAACTTGTTTGTTATAAAACCATTTGGAGTAATTGTTAATTATTGAATTATGTTTATTGCGTAGGTTTTACTTATAGAAGATCGTCCTTTTGTATTCGACAATGTTTTGGGCTCCGATGTTTCTCAATCTACTATGTATGAAACACTTATTCAACCAATGGTTAGAAAAATGTTGCAAGGATTTCATTGTACAGTATTGGCATACGGACAAACTGGAACCGGAAAGTCATACACAATGGGATTACAGTCTGAGGTAACATTAACCTAGACGTATTTTAAAAAAATATACATTGTAAATATATTTTTCCAGGAATTCGAGGGAGAGCATGCTGGAATGGTACCTAGAGCACTAACCGATATTTTTGATTTATCTTACTCGATGAATGGAGAAAGAGAAATTAAATTATCAGTATCTTTTATTCAAATTTACAACGAGAAAGTCTATGATCTGCTGGCAAAGAACACATCTGATCAAATAAACACCAAAGGTATGTTTAGCATAAAAAAATACTAGTGTTCTTTTTTAAGTAAATCCTTATCAATACATATTTACAGGACACAAGTTTATTGGAGGACAAAAGATTCCGGTATCATTTTTGAGTGAAGCTCAACAGATTTTAAGAGCTGGTATAACTTTCTATAAAATATTTATTTTCATAAAATAATATAAATCAATTTTTAGGCAACAAAAACCGTCACGTACGAAAAACGACGATGAACAAAATGAGTTCCAGATCGCATGCAATTTTTACTATACACTCATCGGTGAAATGTGCCAACTCACATACAGAATCGGCATTAAATTTAGTAGATTTAGCAGGATCAGAAGGCGTTAGGCGTACAGGACATCAAGGCTTAGCACTGACAGAAGGTGTTAATATTAATCAAGGTTTATTGAGCATTGGAAAAGTGTTGCAAGCTTTATCGTTTGGAAACAAAGTTATTCCTTATCGTGACAGTATATTAAGTTCAGTACTTCAAGGTAAAATTTAAAAAATAAAAAATAAATACTACATAATAAACATAATTTCTTACAGATTCGCTCAACTTAAATTCATATTTAACACTATTGGCGTGCATTAGTCCATTAAGAGATGACGCAAGTGAAACGCTATCCACGCTAAGATTTGCACAAAATGCAAAGTCCCTAAAACACACACCACAAATTAACGCCATTATAGCAGAATTAAAGGTAAATATATATACATAACGTGCATAATATAATCTGCATTTATATTAAAACAAAATTGATCGTTAGAAATCCACTGGAAGAACTCCGGTAAAGATTTCTGCTGCACCTCTACGTCGCAAGAGTCTTGCTGCTGTTACTCCCGCCAATAAAAAGCCCAAGCTTATAACATCCACTGTAATAGCCACAAAACGTAAAGCATTTCAAAATAACACTTTTTGTACCCCATCAAAACATCGAAACACTTTATATTCAAAGCACAATCAATCCGACTTTGGAACAATATCAAAACAGAAAAACCGGTAAAATTTAAAGTTTGTCATATTCTTATATTTTTCATATTTAATTATCCTTTTTAGGGCAAGTGTATTTGGTACATCAATTTTGGGAGTACGAGAAAGTATTTTATCTAATGAATCTTGCAAATCGTTTATGAACATTTCGTCGTCAACTGTTCTGGAACCTGCCCCATCTTCGTGAGTATTATTTTTATACGAACTATTTTATTATAAATGTAATATTCTTGTGATATGTTTTAATGGTTAATTTATAAACCAGTTTTAGTCCGATTGTTAGAAGAGTAATTCAAGAGGAAATGCAAAAGTTCTACGATACAATGAATGATTTAAAATGTTCTATGCAGCAAAACTCAATACACCCAACAATACCTAAAAGCGCAAAACGACGTTCAACAAGATCTCAATTATTTTCATCCAACAACAGTACAGATACGGATTGCACTGTTGTTGCAGCTGCAGACACATCAATAAAAACGACAGAGTAATAATTCATTTTAAACAAAATTTGTTGGTTTTTAATGTTTTATTATGTCTTCTTAGATTTGCTGGTCAAGTTTCAATAGACGATATTAAACTTAATGATCAATTGATGATCGAACAACAATGTCCGGATATAGAAACGCCCGCCGCATTGCTGAATAAAGATGTAAGTTTTCTTAGTTCTTTTTAAAACAGAAAACAATAAAAAAAGTTATCAACGAAAATAAAATAAAAAAGCAATAACTAAAATCATGTAATAAATTTTTAAATTACCATTTTTTACATTTATTATTGTAAATTTACGTAAATAATTTATAAAATATTTTTGAATAATATATCTTAATTTATTTTTTATTTTAGTCGGACAATATAACGGAGTTAGATCCACAAAAACGTAAACGAAACGATGATATTGATTTACAAATCCTCGATAATATTGTAGAAAACATCGATAATATTGAAACATTTGAAATTCCTCAGAAAATCTCAAAAAGGCGATGTAGCACAAGAATATCAAATCAACTGCAAATGGCCACACCAAATGAAAATTCAAATCAATCGACCACAAACGATTCACAAACACGTAAACCGGACGATAATATTGTAGAAAACATTGAGAATCTAGAAACATTTGCAATTCCTCAGAAAATCTCAAAAAGGCGATGCAGCACAAGAATATCAAATCAACTGCAAATGGCCGCCACAAATGAAAATTCAAATCAATCGACCATTAATTCGTTATACACTAAACCACGAATGTCGATGCGGAGAAGTTCGATAGCTGTTAATCGTTTGAAAAATATCGACGAAGTGAAAATAGTCAGTACAAAACAAAAACCAAAACCAAGCAGCACTAATACTCGGGGTAAGAATCAACATGTATGTAAATAACTTTTTCAAAACTAAACTTTTATTTATAACAGGTCCTCTTCTCGAAATTCAAAATGCTAGTTCAAAGAAAGAGGCCAAATCTATGCACAAA
This sequence comes from Bolitophila cinerea, assembly GCA_010015015.2. Lineage (NCBI taxonomy): Eukaryota > Metazoa > Arthropoda > Insecta > Diptera > Mycetophilidae > Bolitophila > Bolitophila cinerea. The sequence goes on along the minus strand of JAAAKO020056057.1, from coordinate 6,067 downwards.
GCTTTTGTTTTAAAAACACTTAATTCTGGAAATATGAAGGAACTGCAAATGCTGCCACAGGTTGGCACTAAGACTGCATTTCAAATTATAACAAATCGGTAAATTTATACTAAAGTATATAATTTTAATAGCAAATTATAATTTCAATATTTACTTAGATCGCTAGCGGGAAAATTCAAGAACTTTGAAGCAGTCGAAAAACTACCAATGTGGCGTGGAAAGGCTTGGGAACGATTTCAACAGGTTTATAGGTGAAAAATATCCAGTTGAATTAAAAACTAACATAACTCTTTTGCAGGCCAACAATTTAGTATAGCTGAACTGGATACATTTCATATTACAAATAAAATACATTTAGATAGATAATAATAAACAGTTTGTATGTAATGTTTGTAATTAATGTCTCTTTTATCAAAGAATAGTGCAAAAATAAATTCCATAAAGTTTTAGCATTGCGTTATTATTTAATTGTCAAAAATTAAATGTTACAGTTAGTGCAATTTAGTTGACCTAAATCCGCTTAATTCAATGATTTTCCGATGCATTCCGAAAAAAATGATTTCTCCAATCCTTTAAAATAGAAGTTTGTTTTGCAAATTTCATGATTAAAGGCGCGGATTTAAACATTAAAGTCGTATATATTTCAAGCCATTTGTTTCACTTTTGGAGACAGGAAATAATCACATGGGGTCTAAATCAGGAAAATATAGTGGATGTATTTTATTCCACAAATAAAATGTTGTTTAATTTCCAGACTACTTTATTGTACCGTCCCAGCATCACTATAGATCCTGTATTAATAAATAAAAATGGAGGACTTGAGAAAACAACAAACGACTGACAGACTCTGTGAAATCAAAGATACAAACATCCAATAACTAAAGATTATTATTATTAATATTTAGCTTAATGTATATTTTCAAATTAAATGCAAAACTTACAGATATACCCCTAACATAGAAACATAAAAAAATATAGGTATTATCAAAAAGAGCCTCAGTATAACAATCACATAAACAGCTTCGAAAAATGTATAGAAAATTATATCATATAAATTGTCAATGTGATCCGCCGGCGATCATGAACAATTAATCAAATTATTATCCCATGAATTTTTATCATGCTGTATCTGTCCATTCGCCGTAAAATCACAATTGTGCTGTACGTCTTCGTCGAATGACACCCAAGTATTTTGCAAAAGATCCCGTGGATCTTTACTACAGATTTCTGCTGTTATTTCAGAGCTGAAATCAATCAGAAGACTGCGCATGCTTGCTTCACAATTTTCTTCTACGTTCTTCAAATCTTCTCTGTGCTTTTGCTCTATGTGAAACTTTTTACGTTGCGCAGACTCCTGCCAGATTTGAAATGCAGTTTCAAAACTGCGCGCCACCGTAAGCGTTACTTTCTGTGCAATTTTTCTCTTTTGACACATAAATGCATAACACACAAGTGTTTCGTCACATTTCGGTGAGTTGATGTCGTCTGAACCAACGAATGCAAATACGTTTCCATGTGCTGCATCTGCTGAACAGTACGAAATCTTGTAGATGGACACTTGCAATAGAGTTTCACCATTAACAGCATCAAACATTTCAATTCCTTTCGGCGAAACGCATACGTTAACGCGCTGCAGTTTTTTGTTGGTTGCTAAAAATAAAAAATTAAATTATATTTTTAAGCTGAAGCTTTTTTAGAAAGATAAACTTACATTTTGCTGTAGAGATAACGGCCTTCACAGCTTCAGCTGTGGCTTCTTCTGATCGGGCAGATTCGATGACTGTACTTCCCAGGTATTTAACTGTAAATGTTTCCGGATCGATTTCATCTAAATCAGAATTTTCCGAAAAATCTTTGAGACTGGTTGCAAGCGCCCATTCTTCACTGAGTTCTGTTTAATAATTAAAACCGGTTATTATTAAAATGGCAAAAAACAAGTAATGGTTATGCGTGTTTACGAGAAAGCTTAGATATATATATACATAAAAAGTACACGCAATTATTTGTGTAATTTATGTAGGCAAGCATCAACATTATCATTAGGAGGTTAATTTAGTAAATATTTAAAAATAAGGTCTATTCTATACAAAATGTATATAGAGTTAACGCAAAATATAATATGTATACTTAAAATATTTATTAACGTTTATTTATGACTGCATAACTTCACTTATGATAACAAATATAATATAGACGGTAATTGCATAGATCTACTTATTTCAGGTTTTAAAATGCAGCTGTTTAATTTACATATAAACTGTTTTAAAATGTATATACCTAACTTTTTAATAGGTTGCAGACCTAAGTAAAAAGTGTAATGGTTTTAAAAAAATACACGTATATCGTATGAAATGAAAAAATACATATAATTAAATTTTATATTCACCGCTGTCACCATTTTTTTTGGATTAAAATAATAAATATTTTTAAAATAATTTAAAAATAAATTGAAAATAATCGTAAAAAAATATATATATCATAACGCCCAAGAAACCAAACGCCTGCATTTCGGGTCTGCATTTTATTCTTTTCACCTCCATGTGTAGAGACCTGCATTTAAGCTACACCTGCAACACGAATGCATATAACCATTTTTTTTATTTCAAATGCAGGTGGACACCTGCCAGTGCTGGTCATTTGCATATAAGTCTTGATAAAACACCTTAAATCATTTAAAACAAGGTCCACTAAAAGGCACTAACTGGGTCGGTGAATCTTCACTTTAGCGCTTCCTCACGAAAAACTAAATATCACAATCAAATAATATAAAAAAAAATTAAAAGTACATTTACCAAAATTCTGGCATTATTCATTTTGGATTTATTTTTTTATGGATTTCGTCCAAAACCCAGCTCAAGCCTTTGCCCGAGGTGCCTATTTGTCTCTATAGTTTTCTGTGTTTTAAATTTGTAGGATCCCTAAATCAAATTGAAATACATTAATCAAATAATAAAAATTTCAGAATTTTTATATATGTTTGACTCTCGACTTGTAGGACTAACTATTGGTCTAAGAATTTAAAAATATTAGAATTTAGTCTACGATATTTCTGCTACAATTTAAATTAAATAATACTCCCCTACCCTTAATATTTTAATGAGTTATTAAAAAAAATTATCAATTATCCAAAGTGCTGATATGCATACTTTGGGGCAAAAATGTTACCCTTTTAGGGTGGTCAAAAGATTGTATTTGTATTGTATTTTTATTAAAATACCTAAATGATTCTTTTATAAAATAACTGCATCATTAGATTGTACCCACATTTTTTTGGGCTAAAGTTTAGAGCAGAATAGTTAAAAATAATCGTATACTGAAAAATTATAGTTTTAAAAAAATATATTTGACGGTAATTATAAGTAACTTTTTTGTAATCGCTATATCAGATAATTGATACCAAAGAAAATGTGAGTTAGGCCACTTTCATTATAACCGCGTCACATAGTGTTTCTTATACTTATTAATCGGGGCAACCATAAGTATGATAAGGAATGTTTTTTTTTGCAAAGTATCATTATTTAGATGTGTTATTAAAAAATATCTTTTTTTAGCCATTTTTGGGCATATTTTACACATTAGAGGATATTTGGTTAATTATCGGCATATTTGGTTATTTCTCGTCTTTTTTGTTCAAAATAATCATTTATAATTTTTTAAACTTACTGATTATATGTGTTACGCGCTGCAGTTTTAGCAGTTTTATAGTAATTTTAATTATTTTAAATATTTTGATTTATGGCTAACAATATAGTGTGCTTAACGCATTTTTATAAAAACTACTAATTTCAAAATTAAAGCCATCGCGCTATGTCTCAATCGATCTAAATTCTGCTTCGCGGAAAATCCTCTCGCGCTAACTATACTGCACCACCAAATACATGCGCACATACAAAAAATCACTTACAGCCTTTAAAAAAACACCCCATAAAGTGTACTTTTACGTTGAATCCAATTTTGGGATCAAATGTTTGGGCATAGAAAGCATAAATTTAGGTTTCATTAAAATTTATGAAAGGGCAGTGCAATTTAGTTTTGGCATCAATTTCACGGTAATATTATTGGAAATTTTGTTATGGGATTGATTTCTTTAGAAACCAAAATTGTTTTTGGGTGAATTGTATTTCAAATTTAATAAAAAAAATGGGAAATTTATTATTTTGGGGTATTTTTTTTGGCTTATTTTGCCATGACATACTTTTTTGGGATAAAATGTCATGGGATTATTTTTGGTTTGAAAAATTAAATTAATTAATTGTTACCATAATTCTTTCTTGTAACATTTTTTTAGTAAGAAAAATGCGATGAAAAATGTATTTATTGTAACAACATGTATTCATTGTCACTTTTTTTTGTGGCAAAAATATATTCAATGTGACTCAAATTTCTTTTTTCATTATTATATGATTTTTTTCTTAATGTAACTAATTTTATACTTTGTAGAGCATATATTTTATATTATTATATTTTAACGTTTTAAGTGCATATTTTGTAGTTTTTGGTCATATTTTAAGCGCTTAAAACAGTTTTTAAGGACATATTTTTGGTTGCCCTGCTTAAAAGTAGTTATTCAAAAAATCGGTACCAAAAAAGTTAATAGGGCCACTTTTATAATTACTGGCACATATATGATTTTTAGGTTTTTAAAAACGTCAAAACAAAATATTTTTTTAAAAATGAAATGTTTTTTTTAAAGATAAAAAAATCGTTTGAGCACTGAAGACGAAACATCCAAAAGATAATAAACTTCAAATTCTTTCGATTCTTCTATGTTTTAAAATGCGTACACAAAATTCAAATTTCACAGAAAATAAATAAAATTAAATAAATTTATAAATCGTTTAAAAAAAACGCGTGCCATCGGCTCTGTATAGATTGCTTTAATATTTATTCCTTTTAAAATTTTACGCATTATTAAAATCAATGATCCCCTACTTTATCTCTAATTAGCTATTAGCTCTGATAAAATCTCTGATCAAAATTAAAGAAATAAAATGAGGGATTATTATTATTATTATCAACTAAATATTTAAAAATGTCTAACAACAAATATAATTTAAAATAGTTATGAAATTTGAAATTACTAGTTCAATGAAATATAGATATAATATTGCTCTGGCATTTATAATAAAGTATCTTTAAATTTAATACTATTTTAAAACAGTATTTAAATATTCTATTATTTATATACCAAATACTGAACTTTCAATCACATCGATATACTAAATAAACTGCGTAATTTATTTGTTCCATAATTATCTCTGTTTATGTTGATTCTAATATAAAATAATACACACACACGTTTTAAAATTCGTTGCACTTGATCGGTTCAAAGGTTATTATAATATTATATATATACACACTATATTTATACCAATACCAATAAATAACTATATAACTATATACTATAAATTAAATTTAGGCCACTCACTCTTGTGTTTTGAAATATTTTTCCACTTTTTGAAAAAAGACATAATGGATTTGTAGATCGTTTAGTTTGAATTACGGCTATATTCTTGTGTGTCTTTTTAAAACACTTATTTGCTGCAACTAATCACTCATTTGCTTGACCCGACTAAAATGTATAACACAAACACGTCCGCAATAAACCATGGCAGATTGACGTCTGAGCCAAAGTCCACCGACTGGTTTGTCGTTTCGTGTGCATACAGGCAATAATTGCAATGCTTTTCATCTTATTAGCTCTGACGCCAAGCAACCATATGCTTTTTACTGATTACAGGTTTGTTAGTGCAGGGATATGAAACTTGTACACGCATTACGTATAACGTCAATTTTAAATTAAATTGAATTATTACTATGTTCAATACTTAAGCTAACTTAAGCTACCGATCTTATTTTAAATAAGCATCTTTATCTGTGTATTAATTTATGTTGTTCATATTATCAAAAATATTGCAATATATACATAAAATGCATTTATAAGATTTTAAAAATTATGTTGATTTTTTAAGGATATACAAACAGTCTCCGTATTGACATCTCACATTTACCCTATATACACATACATATAACAATTATTACATCGATGAATATAAATATATACATA